>PVHX01003820.1:0-136392 GCA_004024805.1 Geosciurus inauris
CACAACAAATTTGCAAAATTGAAAAAGGAAATAAACTTGCATGATTACCTGCATGTACATTACTAGTAAGAATTTGCTAGCTTAATTATTCCTGAAAGCAAATTTTATATCACATTTTTCAAGAGCTTTAAAATGCTTTTAAGTCTTGACTCGTACATTAATGAGTATTTCAGCAACTCAGAAGTAGGTTTCAGCACTACTTTTAAAATGGAAAACTATCAATTCACAACTTAAGTGTTTATGTTTACTAAATAATGAGTCTGCCACAAAATTAACCCTTTTAAAACATTACAGAAATGATGCTTATAATTTTAAAATATTTAAGAAAACAGCTATGAGAGAATATCTTAAGATAAAAAAAATAAATCCAAACCCCAAACAACATGCATATTATATGATCCTTTCCATATAAATAATTATATGAAAAGTCATTTAGGATAATGATGTGTGAAATATTCACAGAGTGAGGGTTGGGGAGAAAAGAAATGATGCATCATTAAAGTGTTTTTCAAGTTGTTTCAAAATTATAATTTGAAAATGGCAGAAATCTTGCTTTTGTTTTACAAATTTCTCTCTTTGAGGGCTTGTCCATTTTTTTCTCTTCATGGGAGTCTTTGAAAATCATAGATCTCTGAGGAGAAAGTTTTCCTAAAAGGGAAGAACTATCAGATAAAGTGTGATAGTGTGTCCTTTTTCCACAGACTGGGAATACCCAGGACAAACACTGTCCCTCAGGCTTCCTTTTACATAAAGAAACATCCTGAGAATAGCAAATACGAAATCAGTTATGACAATGTGTAAGGTTTTATATTTTATTATGTAATAAGTTGAATCTAAAAAATGTTTCCTTTACTGAAAAAGATTTGACAACAACATAAAACTTTTAAACATTAAAATAAAAAAAAACTTAGACTGTAAGTCAGTTTTAACTTTTAGTGTACATAAGCCTATCTGGTTAAGATAGAGATGCACTTTTAAAATATGAATTCCCAGACTTCAGTCTCTGGTGATCAGATTCATTTGGTCTAGAAGGGCACAGAAACTACAATTTTTTGTGAGCACCGTAGGCTATTTATACGGATGGTTCATGAAGCACATTGTCTTTAGACTTGCAAATAACAGACTGGATTTTGTTTTAGAAATTTTGGATAAATATTTTCACTAAAAATAGATAATATGTGAATACTTACAAATTATCTCTAGCCCCTCTTATGGAAAGATTATATCTGTCAAAATCTGTTAAAGTGGCTGGCTACTTGAGAGGACATTTTGCAATTAAATCAATTGAATTCCATAATTAAGAGCAAATTTAAATATTTTAACTTCGATTTTTAAAACTGAAATTCTGGAAAACCATTATCTCAATGTGGCTATTTCTTATCAATTTCCCAGTAACTAATTCAGTGTTAGTAGAAAACAATAATTATGCTTTACTTTGGTAAACACAAATTCACAAAAAGTGAATTTTCATGCCTAATTAATAAAGTCAATCAAATATGATTATGAATGAGAATATAAATATGTTTTTCAAATAACATTTTCTTCAAATGATTCCCACTTTGATTTGGTGCATGAACTCTGTGCAGTGTACAACTATGTTGGGTTCACTGAAGCATTTGTGCCTTTGAATATTCTGTAATTTCTAATTTGCATCCGCATCACCTGGGATATTGATGAAAACACATGGATATGTGGACTTAGATACACTGGTGTAGAAATAGAAGGTGGAAGGCTGGAAAACACATGGATGTGTGGACTTAGATACACTGGTGTAGAAATAGAAGGTGGAAGGCTGGAGGGATGGTAATACAGGAATCTCAGTTTCTCTCTTTCTCTGTCTTTCTTTTCTCTAGAAAACTTTTCCAGATAATTCTGAGATCAGTTATGTTGCAGGCCACTATTTTGGATGTACATACTGGGATGTACTTGAGTTGTTAGTACTTCATTGTTCTTCCTAATGAAGACCTATCTTTTGGCTTTGTTAGATACCAAAGGGTATTTCTCAGATACATTGATAATGCTTCCCATTGTCTCCGTATCACTACAGTTATTTTCATCTGCACACTTCTCTTTGGGGTTGCATGAGTTTGGCTTAATACATAGTAATAACCGTAGTAGCCTGTTGTCATTTATCATTCCCATATCAACTTCACTGTAATGAGATTTGCTTCAATGCCAAAAGAATGAATAATGTCAGTCCCTCAGCTAATTAATGGGACTGTCACTTCATGTCCAACATAGTAATTAAGTATTGTTAATGAAACAGGTCCAAATCTCATGCACAAAGTGAGCTATATTAGTCTTTTAACTTAATTTGGGTCTTTGTGTAATATTGATGCCAAAGTTATATTTTCTGTAAAGAAGAGGGTAACATTCTTAACATTTTAGCCTTACTAATTAGACAAAAAGAATTTTTTCTGTAAAGGGGCTTTAATATAGTTTCTGAAAAATCCCATGCCCATAAAAAAAGGATTCTAATTTTATGTTTTAAGAGAAACATTTAGTGTTCTTTTTGTCTTAAGATGAGGACACAATGAATCTTTTAATCAACACATGAGCATTTAAAACATGATCAGATTTCAAATCATTTTGAGTTAAAGTAGAGAAGAATAGAAGAAATGAAAGTAGGATGGTAGAAAATTTTAGAACCCACTGAAATAAAACCACATTGAAGAGAATGAAAACTAGGAGAATCTCACCAGATCTTCCTCAGGTTCCTTATCCCAGCTGACTCCAGGTGGGTTTACTGGAGGTTTCTACGTTCACATACGCTTCTAGGGTAACCGGTAAGATGCAGATACCCACTCTTAACTCTCAAGAGAATTTTTTTTTTAAAATATACGTTCCTTTATTTGTTTTTAACGTGATTGAAGTGGAGGATATAGTAGCCACCCAACAGTTTTAGGAAACTTGGTTCTTCAGGTGGTAACTAGAGCTTTCTGCCTCATTTCAGAGATGTTCTAGTCTTGTTCCCCCCAAGAAAGTGAGCTTCTTTATAATAGCAGTATTGGATCATGCTCATTCATACATGTGCTTGGAATGCTCATAAATCATTTAGCTACACTGAACAATCAATCAGGCATTTTCATTTGAATGTGAGTGAAGGTTTTCCAGAGGCATCTTCCTGGATGAACATAGCCTTAGTGCTATGATTGAAATGCACACAAGATGTGATAATGCTTGGCTCAAGAAAAAAATATATTTTATACATTATTATTATAATTAATAATCTAATACAACAGGTTTCTTCTGCTGGTTCTTTGTATATTTTCATGTAAGGGAAATAATTACATAAATTATTTGGCAATAAAGGAATAGTTTCTGTATTTTTAAGGCTTTGAATTGTTACATTTATCCATACTTTGGACACACATCTATCCTTTGGAGATTCTCTAATGTTTTCAGATTTTTTGTTTGACTTTTTCCCTCAAGGTCATGGTATTTCTAATTAATGTAGTTTTTGAGAACTTCATTTCAATTATCAGAAATACATAGTAATTTTTTTATTTAACAGATGTTTTCTTTAAGAAGTAATATCAGTAGGGATTTTATATTTATTATATGGGTTTTATATTTACAACTTTGATTTACAAATGCAAAAATTATATTAGAATGAATCGTCAGTTGGAAGACCATAAAAATGAATACTTATCAATTTGATACTGAACTAGAAAGAATGTATATTAAAGGTCTGCTGATAATCATAATGAAATAGTTTAAAGTTCTGAATGTAAATTGTACATTTGGTCTGTACATTTACAAAGAAGGAAACAAAAACAGTATAAATTAATGAAGTGCACTAATGAAATCCTAAAAGCTAATAGAAACCTTAGAAAACATATAGAGAACCAAGGAAATAACGTTGATGGCTATCGGTCACTTCAAGCACTTAACTCCAAGTCTATGCTAACAAGTCTATGCTAAGGAAGTAATTGTTGTTAATTGATGAAAGTTTTTACTTTTCTTACCTATTTTCTCTGCAACAACCAAACTTTATAAAAGCTACTCAATATAATCTTCAAAAATATCGTACAAATATTAGAATAAGTTTCTTCCCTTAGTTAACAAAAGAAGATGGTCTTCTGTTCATTTTCCCACACCATTCTTGGTTGAGAATTGTTAACTTCAAGTTAGAAATGATCACAAAAGCTTGAGAATAGATACCAGGGCTGCTCTATAATACTATCAGTGAAAAGTATTGCTAAGGCATTGTTAGTCTACACAGTCTTTCCAAGTCCCGTGGAGAAGTCGCTCATATATGTTTCTGATTGCTGCAACACCTTTCTGGTTCGTAATCAGCCACCCACTGGGGCTACTAAGCAATGTGCCTAATTTTCATCTGAACATGATAGTATATTCAAACTCTTATGGTTTCTGACATGTAAACTTCATGATCATAGACTACTCAGAAATTTGCCAAGTAGATGAGGCGATCTGAAATCAAATTAAATGAACCGTATAGGACTTCTTTATGGAGCACTTTGAAGCTTAAGGCCACTGTTGTTCCTCCCAGAAGACTAGAATAATATTACACAAATGACAAGCAATAAATAGATTAAAATCCATAAGGATAAAACCTTAAAAATGGATTTCATTTACTGAGAACCTATTTAGTACACTTTTATTGTGATATTGTCAATCATTTTTGTGAACTTCCAAGTCTGGCTTTGACAACTTGTTTGAATGTCTAAGGTGATACTTCAGAGTGAGTGGGATTTCATTCCATTCTTTCTTTCCACTTTTCAAGCACTGGTCAGCTTTATAAGTTTGTATTTGCAATAACTCAGATACCACTAAGTGCTAATTCAGATATTCAGAAAATCAGTCTGTTGATTCCACTCAACAGTTTTTTCTTTTGTGGGAAAAATGGAGGGTTGCTACTGAAATAACTAAACAGCCATGTAAAATGAAAAGCTAGACGTAGGAAAAATATATTTCATGTTCAATCAGAAAAGACAGAGCCCTTTTCTTCAGAAAAGAAAAAAATTTCTTTTGAATGTTTTCTTTGCCCCTTTTAACATTGAACAAGTCTCTACTGGTTTTATAATTGTATTTGGAGAGCAAAGTAATACCTTTATCTGCTTATGGTTAGTAAATCCTCACATCTTACCACATAGAATTACTTGGTAGTTATTCATTTCTTAAATTCATTTCTTAAATCTATGGTTAGAAGGTATGCTAAATTTTGAAGGAGAATATGTATCATATCACAGTGATAACACTGCAGTATGTTCTGGACAGCCACAGAGTAGGTGCTAATAAGAAGTAAAAAAAAAAAAAAATGGATTTTAAGGCAGAGAAAATGTTCACTTTGTTCTTAGAGATATTAGAATCTGTTTATTTTCTAGATGCAAGTTGATCTTTTATTTCTCTTTTGAATTGATTATTTATTTATTCTACTTAGGTATACATGATAACAGAACACATTTTGATTCATTGTACACAGATGGAGCACAACTTTTCATTTCTCTGGTTGTACATGATGATAAAACTCTTATTCCCATAGGGGGGAAATGTACTTTTAAAACTTCCAACTTAAGGCAGCAGTTATGGGATAAATGCTTAAATGTTGGCCAACAACAGATACAGAAGTGTCCCCCTGAACAGGAGACTTGAGGACTGAGGCTCAGCATGAGTGTTCCATTTTATTTAGTAACCACATAAGCAGCTATTGTTTGAGAACTTCAATCAGGCAGGTTTATCTGATAGGAGTTCAATTTGTGGTCTGTATGAAATTAGAGGAACATATGAAATATGAAAGGGAAAAAACAGATTGAAATATTTAGAAGGGCCAGGTGCAATGGCACACGCCTGTAATCCCAGAGCCTTGGGAGGCTGAGGCAGGAGGATCAGGAGTTCAAAGCTAGCCTCCACAATGGCAAGGCACTAAGCAAACTCAGCGAGAACCTATGTAAATAAAATACAAAATAGGACTGGGGATGTGGCTCAGTGGCTCAGAGTGTGAGTGCTCCTGAGTTCAATCCCCTGTACCCCCCAAAAAGAAATATTTCAAAGGTACAAATGTATCAAAGATATCAAAGGAAATACATGATAATGATATTTTTCTTGGTTTTTACCATTAAACTACCCTAAAAATAAAAATTAGTTCTGTTTAAAAATAATTTTAGATTTTATTATGTCTTTTAATTGTCAGTATTTAGAGCTGTTTATCCAGAAGAAATTTCTCATTTTAAGTATTATTCATAGTGAAAATGTAACAGGATATCTGAAAAATAGAATAGAATATGAAAGGATTAAGGAATATTAACACAAACATCATGTAGTTTCATCTTAAAAAATGTTTCTGTGTCTAGTCTTTCCTCATTCCAATTATCAGTCATATTACTGAAATAGGTATAGAAATTTGTTTCTAGTATTAAAATATAAAATATTCTTTTAGATGAATCTGTTATTTTTGATGAGCTTGGAGGATGAAGAAGATGAAATAATTGATTTTTCATCCTGAATAATGTTTCTTCTTAAATGTACAAACTTTTAATATTTAAAAAAATATATAAAAACCAGGTTCAGAATAACATGGAAATGAGCTTTAGACAGTTGTGAAAATTGACTGAAATTTGTAAAATAATCTATTGTATAACAAAGGAAAATCTTGACTGTGTAGAAAAAACAAACAAAGTTATTATCCTAGATTTAAGAAAAAAATATAGACATGGGATTAAAGGAGGTTATTTCTTTGAGGAAATGAACCCAAATGTTAGTATTTTCACACATAAAGAAATGAAAATAAAAAGGAAAAACTAGTCATAAGTAAAATCTGGCAAGTGAGAGAAATTATTTTGGTAGTGACATTTGACATAATCTGTGGAAGAAGAAATTAATAGAAATGTACAACTTAGGTGTGAAAAAGCAAAAACTTTTTGAAGACTTCAATAAAAATTTTCAGGGAATTTCTAAGAAAGATTTGTGAGAAAACAGCCAGTAGATGGGTCTGCAGGGAAGGTAAAGAAGACTAATTGTAGTCACTGAAGACAAAGTGTGTGTTATTAACCCTGACAGAGTAAAAGTAGAAACTCACAGAACAAAATTAGAAAATACAGTGAGAAACACTGACACAAAAGTTAGAAGCCTTGATATTGTTTTTCAAAGTGAAATAAGAGATATTTTCTAGAGTAATATCATGAAAAGTTAAGTATATTATTAAATGATACGTAGGTGACCAATCCATATCTGGAAATGATGAACACTAAGCGGTAGGGTCTGGAGAAGGGAGCGTGGGTAGAGAAAATGAGTAACATTTATGTCTATCACAATGGTAGGCCATGCTTTCACTTGGTGTACAGACGAATAAAAGCACAGGAATATTACTTAGTGATGTTGAAATAAGCCAGAAAATGAGTTTAAAACAATTGGGTGTGAGTTAAAGTCCCTGCCCTCTCTGGACTGCTCTAGATTGAGAGATTACTCAAAATGAGTAAATGCATGTGTGACCCTTGTTTGGATTCTGATTCAAACAGCATTTGGGGGATTAATAATTTTGAGATAAATAGAAAATATGAACAATGGTTGTATTAGAAAAAATTAGTTAATTTTATTAGTAAGATAATGGCAGCATCTTGTATATGAAAAGGCATACTTTTTAAAGAAATGCATGCTTAGTTTTTATAAAAGCTGATATATGAATTAATGAATTAACATTTTGTCTGTACTCTGTTTTTAAATATTCTAGCTGAGACAACTGATGAGAAATAGAAATGCAATATGGTAAATTCTTAATAACTATTAGATTGGGTGATGGAATACAGGGGTTAAGATATTTTAAACAGTTTTCACCCTTCAAGAACAAGATTAAGGTTATGGAGAGAGATTTTCCTTGTCATTGTAGGATTTTCACTATCATTATTTATTTTTTAACTATTTGATTTTTAAAAATCTTGCTCATATATTTCTATAGGATAAAATATTAAATTCAGAAATGTAAGTTATTTGATATAGTAGGATAGGGTAGGAAGTTACAAAGCTGACAGACCAAAGTGGAGAGTCACATTGGGGAGAGCAGGGAATCCATCAGACAGTAGGAAGAATCCCTAAATGTAAAAGCCCACTTTAATTGCATGTAATGAATTTTTAGAGAAGAAAATGGGTTTTACATGCTTTCTTATACTGAAGTAGAATTTTAAGAGATGGAAAATGTTACATAACAAAGAGGACATCCATTGTAAAAATAAGATAAATTAATGAAAATAAATGATATGGCAGGAAGCTAAACACTTCAGGAAAAGATGGATAGTTAAAGGCAGACACAAGGAAGTTCCCAGTCTGTGAATAAGATTTTCTCCAGGAGTATTGCAGATGGCCATCTCTGTTCCTTAAAATCCAGATGGCAGCATCCATGCAGCAGTCCTCACACTTTCTCTCACAGCGAATTGCCTGATGCATTATAGCCATGACACAGAGGTAAATACATAAAAGTTACTCTGTAAAAACTAGTGAATAGAAATAGTCTTGACAAAAATGCTTGCTTGGCAGGTAATCCAAATACCCTTACCCCTTTATAAAGAAATATCATCATTGAGTAACAGTAGTTACTATAAACTTGAGTCTCTGAGAATGATAACTGAAACTGTCTAAAATTTTTTTTAAAAAAACCTAAATTCTTTATATCAAGTTCAGCTATTCACTCCAGCAATTTTAATATGGAAAAGTTTATATATTCAAGATACATAAACTACCAAATTAAAAATTATTTGGTTAATAAAGTTTATTATATAATAAAGCTCACCATAGTACATCAATTCAGTAACTAGATCTCATTTTAGTTATCAATAAATGGGATTCCTTAAATTCATCTATTTCTTTAACAAATATTTATTGGAAATTTAAAATTATTCCACTCCATAGCTATGCAGGTAAATAAGACACAGTCATTACTATCATATAACTCATTCTCATATGGAAAATCAACATGTGAATATGTTTTAAAGTGATGAGTGCTGCAATAGAAGTATTTATTGTATTGTGTTTAAGTAGAAACTGAGAGAGGATAAGCTTTTCTAAGGAATTTGGAAAAGGCTTTGCAAAGGAAATCTAATGTTTGAGATGAATCTAGGAGGAACTGTCATTCATGATGGTGGATGGGCATCAGGGAGAAAAGCTTTCTAGCATTAGGTGGCAACATTATAAGGACACTGGGAAGTTCATTTAAAAACTGACATAGAGAGACTTCCAAAGTTCCATATGGCTGGAAATCAAGGTCCACTTAAGGAATGAGAATGAAGGCAATGACATTTATGTCATAATAAAATTTTCCCGAACAGAACGGAACTTTAGAAATATGAAGAGTGGGATTTGGATTTAGAGTGCTCACGTATGCACTTATCTTTATTAACCCTTCATAGTAGCTTGGTAGAAAAATAAGTTTTGGAGTCAGATATAACACATGAAGCTAGGCCTTACTAGATATATCATCACATTAAAATACTTTGCAGGGCTGTTAGAATGAAAACAGTTGTTATCACTGATGAGATAAAGTCTGTCATGTGGTAGGTACAGGACTGAACGCAACATATACATTCTAGTAATGTAGAGGGTCAGGAAAAGTCTCTCACATTAAGCCACATTTTTAGACAAGATATGAATGGCTGGGAGCCAGAAAAACGAAGATGAGAAGAAAAAGTTCAAATGAAAAGCTCTATGATCACGAGGAGCTTTTTGAGCTTGGGAACAGAAAGAAGACCAGTGTGGCAAGCAGATAAGCGCATAGGACAAGAAGAGATCCAAAGGGGGAAGGGGCTGGGGAATGCATGGACCTTGAAAAAGCGGAGTAAGGAGCTTTGAGTTCTATCCCCAGTAGAAAAGCAACACAATTTGATGTACAAATTAAGAAGATAACTTCAGCCACACATATAGCAGTACCCACTTATCTTTGTAGGATATGGTCCAAGACCCCTGTGGATGCCTAAGACCATGGATAGTACCAAATCCTATACATATTATATTTTTCCTATACCTACATAACTATATTACCATTTAATTTATAAATTAATATCAGTAAGAGATTAAAAACAATAATAGAATCAAACAATTATAATAATATATTGTAATAAAAGCTATGGGTCTTATGGTCTCTTTCCCTTGAGAATCAAGATAAATATTATTTTCAGACTGCAGTTGACCATTTGGTAATTGAAATGTGGGAATTGAAGCTGAGGACCAAGGGGAGCTACTATACTGTCTGTATTTTGTAGCTTTGATACACATTGCTAGTAATATCATCTAGCACTTTCTTCAGTGGCAGGATCCGTAATCATTTCCACTTGTAAGATATCTAGACCAACCAAATAATAACCTTATTTCATTAAACTAGTTTGATTTAATTACCCCTCTGAGAAAGACAGCAATAGTCTAGGCAATCTTCAGAAGAGAAATCATTGCTGGCCAAGTGTTAAATCAGATAAGATGTCACAGGGTCTCAAATACAATTATTTTTGCAGGTTGGAAAATGTTTAGTTCTAATATTTTGGGTTTTTGTCTTTTTCTAATAAGCTCACAATAGAATCAATTGGGTTATTTTCATTTCTTTTAATGATGCCCCAAGGATCCAAATATTTGATTCTCTTTCAAAAATGATAAGCAATTATCAGAAACACTTTCAATTAATTTATTCAAATTCAAACTGGCACTATTTGGGAGATGATTTGGCAATCTTTGAGAGATAATTCAAAAGGAATTAATTTAGGATAATGACAAAGTACCTGCTCATGATATGACTTACTAAATATTCTAGCTTTAGCAATTTTTTAAAAAGAAAAATATATTCTTACTTTTATGAGAAGAAATCTTTGTAATTTTTTAACATCTTTCTTCAGTTGGTTAACAGTCAAACACAAGCTTCATTTTACGAGAAGCAATTTACAACATAAATCAGTTTGTTTCTCAAACATTGTCTCAATATAAAAAAGTACTGATCTTAAGTCATTACAAAATTACAATTTGGGGGTTACTTCAAAATTTTTCTTTATCTGCTCCTTTCTTTTTTTAAAATATTTTTTTCTTTTATTTTTTCTTTTTGATACTAGGGATTGGACTCAGGGGCACTTTGCCACAGAGTTATATCCCCAGTCCAATTTTTAAAACTTTTTTCTATTTGGAGACAAGGTATCACTAAGTTGTGTAGGGCGCCAGAAAGTGGCTGAGACTTGCCTCAAACTTGCTATCCTCTTGTCTCCAGCCTCCTTCCCCTCCCATGTTGCTGGAATTACAAATATATGTCACCACACTGGACTATCTGTTTCTTTCTAATGCATCAATAACTGTGAATGGATGCTTTTCTGAAGCAATGTTTTAGCATTGAACACAAGATCAAATTCTGGTAGCATGTGCCTGCCTAGGGAGAGAGCAGGTGATGACCTCTGTCCTGGAATTTGAAGGTATTTAGAAGGAAGGGCTTTGGCCTCTCATGGCTAATGAAGTTTACTACTAGAAATGTTTAAGGAAAGTATCAGAGACGCTCTTTTATATATCAAATTGGTAGCATGTCTTAATGTGCATTATTTATCACAACACTTTCATCAGTAATTACTCAGTGGCATAAAAAATAAAAGATTTAATTTTAGGATAATAATAATTGCTTTGGTCTTTCATACAAAACTTGACTTTAAGTATTTAGGGGTATTAACACTCTTTCTAGCTTATGAGCTATATATTTTTATTTCCATTTTGTATAAAGAAACCGGGTCTTTTGAAAGTTTAGGGAACTTGTCTCAATTATGCATATATTAAATGACAGAACCAAGATTCGAACACAGCCTATCTAGCTTTGATTCCAAGTTGTTAACCATCAATGTGCTCTGATGTTATATTTGCCATGGAGATCCAAGACCAGGGATCATGCTACAAAGAGTCAGGGCACAGAACAGGGCACTGGGAGCTGCAAGTGAGAGGAGCCCAGTAAATAGAAAACAGAAGTGTAAAATGATTTTGTTCAATTTAATATTTACACACAGCCATGTATTTCTTCTTTCAACAAAGCTGGAATAAAATGTATTAAATGCTAATTTCTCAATCATCACTGGAATTAAAAAATTTTACTTTGGGGGAATATTAGTGCTAAATAAGCTTATGTAATTCAAATAATGAGAAGGACATTATTATATCACATGTTTTTGTGAGACTCTCTTTTAATGAATTTAATGCTTATTAAACATTTTTACACAGGGAAATTCTGAGCTTGATCTCTGTGCTACAAGAAAAGGTTTGTTTTCTTAGGCATATGTGATGGATGAGTGCTGTTAACCAAGAATGATCCCATTCCCACATTTCCCTAGACAGGGAATATCAGTCAAGTAAAATTCAGTTATTCATCAAAAGCAAGAATTTTCCATCTTATTTCTGAATTCGTATTATTTTAGTGATTTTCTGTGCAAAGTGGTGGCTATGAATAGATGAGACTGTGTATTGAAGTAACTTTGAACATTGGTGTGTGAGTTTGTAAATGTATCCATTCATGACAGTGCATTAATCATCACTGTCTTTTCTCTCTCAGATGAAAAGATGAAATAAATGATCTTAGTTGAATATAAAATCAAAGGAGTATTTTATTAATTTATATTGATAGTAACTTATTATCCTCTAATCCATTTAAACAATATATGTTGGGAATTTATTATGTGCCAGGTATTATATTTGTGTTAAAAAATATATCCATACATAGTATGTCTTTTCTCCTCTGTGGAAAACTGGGAAAAATAATTTGTATTTTGCCAAAGATTCAGTCATATACATATTAAAATGAATTGATTCCTTCATTGTTCCTGAATTGTCTGGTTTTAAGCAAGACATTCTGGTAAATATATTCTATTTTTTAAAAATATGAGATAGTAAAGTAAAATATGAGAAAATGCATTTTATCAACCCAAAGCAGTGCTTTGCATAAAGTAAGTAAATGTTTAATGTTATTCCTTGCCAGTATTAATGAAATCATATAATTAAATTATTAAAGAGATTTTATTAATGTGTGGCAATAAATTGTTTTAATGTGTTTTAAATTAGTCATTCATAAAAGAATAGTTAAGACAATAGTATGGTTACTTTACCTGAACTGTACTGACTTGCTCTCTTTCTCTTTTTATAAACTACTTAACCAGATAATCTGTGTGCCTTACACAAAACATTATTAAATTCCTTCCTTTGTTTGCTTTTGTTTCTGAACATCTTCTTTCCCTATTTTTTTTTAATTTACACTTTTTTGGGTCATACTTACAATGTTAGGTTCTAAGCATATTCCTAACTTAATTACCTTTTTCTGTGAATGTTGGAGTACGTAGTCTGTGCATACTCTCTATATCATGTGGTCTTTTCATTTATTTGGAAGCATGAATAAATGGCATGAAGTGGTTCCTATAATGGACATTTCTTTTTTTTTAAATTTTTTTTAGTTGTTAATGGATCTTTATTTTATTTGTTTATTATTTATATGTGGTGCTGAGGATCGAACCCAGTGCCCCACGCATGCTAGGCAAGCACTCTACCACTGAGCCACAGTCCCAGCCCCATATAATGGACATTTCTAATTACATGTATAAATACATAAAGTCCTATAACATAACTAGATGTATTCAGAGCCACTTAAAATATACATGTTGTAGAAAGGTAATTTAACTTAGAAAATTGGTTAAGAAAAGCAATTGTGTACTTTATGTTGGATTTTATTTGCACCTAGCAAAGAAAAACTTTATAGCAAAGTACCATTTATGAAGATACTCTATATGTATCAGAAGCCATGATACATGTGTTGCATATGATAATTTAAAAAGGTATGATAATTTATAAAGACACTGGATACTGAGAAATCAAAATGGTGTGAAATGAAGATGAAAATGAATGTGTTGAAGGTTCACCCATTCATATCATTTGACAAGGCAGTTTTGAAAAACAGCTCAGATAGAAATGGGCTCTGATTTCTTTTTAGTATCTTTAATTACACAACTAACTTTTGTAGAATCTGAAGATGTTAAGAGAACTAAAAGTCTTCTTTGGTTCCTACCCTATTCTAGTTATCTCTGTGATTTTCTACTATTTATATTAATTTTCCAGTAGAGTGTGGTTCATAAACAACCTGGGTAGAACTATATCTGTCAGAAAAATGTGTATTAACCAATTGTTTATGTTTGTCTATATCATTTATTCTTTTATTCTGTTGTATTGATTTATAATTGACAAAAATTAGATGTGTTTAGATATACAACTTGATATTTAGATATAAGTATATATTCATTATGAAACCAATTTGCACATAAATCACTTCACATAGTTATCTTTGTGTGTATGTTAAGAACACTTAAGATCTATCCTCACAGCAAATTCCAACAGTAATTCAGTGTTATTAACTGTAGTCACTATACTGTATATTAAAGCTCCAGAACTTAATTATTTTGCATAATTAAACTTTGTACCCTTCAACCAACATCTTCCTATTTCCCCTTCTCCCAACCTCTGTCAACTCCCATTTTATACTCTGCTTCTGTAAGTTTGACTACCTTAGATTCCACATATCACCAACACTATGCAGTATTTGTCTTTCTGTGCATGGCAGAATGCATTCCAGATTCATTTATGCCACAGCAAATGGCAGTATGTCCTTCTGTATGGTTGAATAGCATTCCATTGTGTGTGTATGACACATTTTCTTCATCTGATCATCCATCAATGGACACTCAGGTTGTTTACACACCTTGGCTATTATGAATAATGTTGCAGTGAACATAGGAGCAATGATACCACTATGAGGTGCTAGTTTGATTACCTTTGGGTACATACTCAGCAGAGGTATCATAAATTTATTTTTTGAAGAAACTCTACACTGTTTTTCATAATATCTGTGGCAACTTACATTCCCATCAGCAGGTTATAAAGGTTTTCTTTTTTCCACATCCTTACCAAGACTCTCTATCTTTTGTCTTTTTGAAACAGACAGGTTAACAAGTATGAGGTGATATCTTATTATGTTTTTGTTTTGCATTTTCCAGATGGTTAGTGAAACTGAGAACCTTTGCATACACCAGTTAGACACTTGAATGTGCTCTTTTGAGAAATATCTATTCAAGTCTTAGTCCCTCTGCCAGGTTATCAATTTAAATATTGCTGTTGTTAGTTTGGGGGTACTGATTTGAGTTCCTTATATATTTTGAATATTATCTTTTCAGATATATGCTTTGCATACATTTTTTCCCATTCTGAAATTTCCATTTCTCTTTAATGACTACTTCCTTTACCGGGCTGAAATTTTTTTTCAGTTTGATGCAATCATATCATTCATTCATTCTTTACATTTTACTAGTCAGTATAATTAAAATGGTAATGAGACATGAATTCTAAATTTATTGTTCTAATATCAGTATCTTGCCTGCACTCCATTGACTTGTGCCCAACTTTCTTCTTGCTACTGCCACATATATGTCTCAGATAGTGTAATGTGCAAAAAGATCTTTACCCTTCTATCTGTTGCTGTTGTTCTTAGAGCTTTTCAGTCTGGTGTGCAGAAAGCTTGGAATCATTTGTTAGTGCCTCCCACACCTGCTACTTTTAGACAGTCAATAAATCCTGATCATTCCTATGGTGATATCCTTACATTTTCTCTCTCACTCTCTCCTCTTTCCACTTTTATAGCTGCTGTCCTAATTTAGAATGTATCTTCTCCTGGGACAATTACAGTGACATTTTGAAGTCTATTTTTTTAAGACTATATTAGTCTCTGTATTATCATCTATCCACACAGTTAAAATATAAACATGAATATACTACATATATTCATATACATATATTAATATATGTGTCACATATATAATTTTATCCTTTCATTTAAAATAATACCCTTTCCATATTTTTTCATATTTCCATATTTTTCCATATTTCAAATTTTTTTTCCTCATCACCTTAAAATTCACTCATACAGGAAACACAATCACATCTCTGTGTCTTTTTCCATCTCATTCTTTCTGACTAGAAATACTTTAATCAAAGTTTTAAATAAACAAATAAAATATTATTCTGTCTTTCACAAGACCTGTTTCCCTTATGTACATGGACTGTACCATGCAATGATCTATGTTCTCACAGATATGTTTAGATCCTTTATCACAAAAACTAATCACAGTGTTTCCTACTTTGTGTCTTACCTGTTTCTTAACCCAGTTCTATTCCATAAATGATTCCAGAAAACTTGGAGTCATTGTTTAGTGCTTCCCACGCTTGCTTCATTGCTTCCAAATAGCAGAGTCTAGCAACACAGAGACCACAGAGACTTCACATACATATGTATATTCTCTGCTCTATCTCAGGTGCATGGTAGCCTGCCTGTTCAAATTAGGTAGGTACTAACTTCATGAGTAAACAAACATTCTATGTTGAAGTATTCATGAACCAAATGATTCTTTGTCCGTTTTAGTCGTTGTTTTAAAGGATTCCTTTAAGTGAGACCAATGATGCAAGTTTTGTAAAGTTGTTTCTGCAGGCAGCTGATCCTGGGTGGATATATCTGTAAAACAGTCATCTATTTTAAGTGGACACCTATGTTTCTATACCCAGTGGGAGGATTCTTCAGAAATAACATGTGATCTCAGAGAATAAAAGATGTGCATGTAAAATTTAGACTCCCTATCCAATGCAAGTTCTTCCCTTTAGGTTAGATGGATATAGTAAACATGAGATGTAATAAGAATTTAAGATACCTCTAGAATAGATAAGTAATTATAATATACCACTATGAAGTAAATTGATTTCTTGATTCTGGGAATGTAACCCAAAATTCTTAAGATATATTGTGCTTCTGTATTTCAGTAGAGCATGAATATCAAATCCTTCTGTTATTTCCTTTGTAGGCTGACTTATGTTAAAATGCAGCTTAATTGTCATGGACACTTTACTGTAATATTTTAAAATATAGATGTTTCTGTATCTAAGATGGAGTTACATACTTAAAACCCATTGTTTTAAATTGAAAACATCCTAAAATAAAAATGAATATGATATATCAAACTTATCAAGCATCATAACCCAGCAATGCAATACATTGTATAATATTGGTTGTTTGCTTTTATGATTGTGTGACTGACAGGGAACTGCAGCTCATGGCTACTGCCCAGCATCCAGAGAGAAGACTGTACGGAATATTGCTCACTCAAGAACAAAATTTAACATTTGTTGTATATAGCTAGGGGTGTGATTCAGTGGTAGAGTGAGTGTTTAGCATTCATAAGGCCCTGAGTTCAATCCCAAGCACCATTAAAAAATTAAAAATTTGAAGTAGGGTTTCTACTGAATATGTATCACTTTGTATCACTGGAAATTTAAGTAATTCTAAGTCAAACTATTCTACTTTAGGATCAGCTGGATCTTACATTTGTAGAACATTTGAAGTTTAGCAGCTGCTTTTGTATGCATTGTTTTATTTTAATGAAACAGAGATTTGGGGGGACAAGGCTCCACATTATCTTATTTCACAGATAATAAATGATGTGCCCAGAAAATTAATGTTTGTCTAAGACCACCATAGCTAAGAAGTGATGAACGATCTAGATCTACTTTAAGATTATTTTTATTGATTAAACTATAATCAAACTGAACTTTTCTTACTAAAAAATCAGATTGGTTGTTTCAATTTAACTTCTCCTATTAAAATATTCTAATTTATTCCTCTGCTTTTAAAGTGATCTATAAACTTTCAAATGTAGCTGAAAAAATTTGTACCATATGATTCCTACTTACCCCCTCTGATCTCACTGCACACCACTTGCCTCTGCCCATCTAACTAGTGGAATCCAGTTTATGGAAACCATATGCTCTTTCCCTACTCTAAACTTATAGGCATATTTTATTCTATGCCAGAAACATTCCACTCTTTCTCCACATCTTGCTTGGACATATGCTACTTGTTTTTAAGTCTCAACTTTATTTTCTTAAGGTGCCCCTCCTTGACACCATGTCCAGATAAAGAGCCAACCTATAAGCTCTTATGACCTCAGTGTGACCTACCATCTTACCTATCTGCCTATCACATGTAAGGACAATGTGCTATACCCTAAATGTGTTGTGGAATCCAAGAGAGCCACTGAAAAGGTGCTGTCCTAGGTGCTGAAAGCACAGACATGACTGATATGGTGTGCCTGGTTCCAGCAGCTCACAAAATACTGAAAGAATGAATACCCTGTGAACAAGGATTTGAGGGCCGTGTGGTAAATGCTTAAATTGTGGCATAAATAGAGTGTTGTACATATGTGAAAGATTGGTTTCACATATGTGAAAGACTAGATTTACAAATCCAGATTAGTTACCTTACTTTCTCACTGAAGTTGACAAAGTGTAAAACCAAGTTGAAACCCTGCTTAAATTTATGTCAAGAAGATAGCTGTGAAAAAAGAAACAGTTTTTCTCATCACTTCTCCTTTTCTTGTAGGACTTGAGTTGTACTCTTATCTACTTTTCAGGAACTTTATGAATTATGATATCATCTCATAATTTACCATTCTCATTTTTCCACATTCATCTCACATGAAAAACTCTACTATATTTATTTTGAAATTTCTATTCTTTAAAATGAAGTTTGAGTATTTGATTAACATTTGTTTAATTAAAAAAATTAGGAAATATTTAAAACAAAATGCACAAAATATTCATTATTATATTTAATAATGTTATTACTGTTAAGACTGTTTTTAAATTAGCTATATTAAAGCACACAGTGCATGGTTTTAAAGGCAAATATTTAAATAGGAAAATTATATCTGCTATTTTAAAAACGCATTGGGTTTTTGTGTGTTCCTGGATTTTTTAAATGTACTGAGATTCAAAGTGATTTTTAACAGCCATCTGCATATACAACCAAATTTAGATTATATTTTGAATTTAAAGTATATGTTAGAATTTACCTGAAAAATGTGTAAAGCATTGCATCACATATATGCAGAATTAGATAGCACTCCAAATATTTATTTAACAGTGAAACACTCTACTAATTTATTACAATCATTTATAAAATGTATGTAACTTATTTTGATGACTTTAATATTTCATTAACATTTTGCAAAGCAAATAAACTTACAAGAATTTGGGAAATGTTGAATTAAAGATGTGTTTAGCAAAATACATTATGCATATGTGTGAGTTTCAGGGAGTGGTGACTTTAAATTTATTCCAGTAGTCAAGTTTAAGTCTTTATAACAATAGATATTGGAAGATTTACAAGCCCATCTGTCTAGGATGATTTTTGAAGTGATTTAGTTAAAAAAATTGGGGCAGACAACCTATGAAGATAGCAGGAACATTTGTTATAGCATTTGTGGCCAAATGTAACTTGTATTTCAATACATTCACTGGCAAAATTCTGAATTTCTATTCAGTTGGACCACAAGGCTAAAATTTGCCACCACATTTGAAATTGTCTATAAACTCAATTATTCTAGCATTTCCATTAAGATATGTGTGCCACTTAGGATGCCTATGCATGCTCTATTACCATAGTTGCTACTAGTGGGGACTAAAAGTGTGCATCCAAAGGAAAACCTACTCTCCAAGTTCAAAAAAGGAGTATTGCAAGAAGAAAATGGAAAGTTACTTTAGTATCACTATCTGGCAATATAAAACAAATTTTTACTCCATAAAAATAAAACAAATGCTGGACTTGAGCAAGAAGCTCTGTTGTGAAATCAAAACCTCAGTAATGCTAAGCCATCATCTTACAGATGAAGGTATGAACCTTCTCATCTTAATCCTCAGAGACTTATAAAGAATTGAAGGTATAAGTGCCTATGTAAAAAAGGAAATCTCTGCATGGAGACCATTTTTAAAGCAGTAAAAGAGCTCCTTAGGGGATATGTTCTTACAGTAGTTGACAGGCAGAGGGTTCATGTTCTTTTCAAGATTTTTATTATAGCTGAAACTCAGAAAAGGTAGTCAATTAATGGCACATGTTTTGCGTTGATTTTTACTTACAAGTAATTAGGAATGAATTGATGGCAGTGTAGAGCAAATTCGTATGAAAAATCGCCTCCCCTTGTGCTGGTACTATCTTTGTAAAAAGTTAACTAAGTAGCATTAATTTATGTGAAAAAATAGAAAATTGCATGTGATTATGGCCCAATTTAATTCTTTACTGAAATCTGCACATTTCAAATTTAATGAAAATTTAATTACTTGAATTATCTGCTTATTGACATGGTCAAAGAATAATTGTTGCAAATATTTAGGGTTCAAAGTACTCAACTGGATTTAGTAAGCCAATTGCCAGCGTTAGAGTCCTTTTCTTGCTTAATTTTTAATAGAAAACTTTAAGGTAACATAACTTAACAATTAATTTCTATCTCAGATGGCATATTATTTCCCAATAATAATTCAATTTAGTGTCTTTAGCCTGTTTTCTTAAGAATAAGATCTATATAAGAACATCAATTATTAGAGTCATTGCCCAATTAATCCTGGTGTTTCTTAATCTTGAACTAAAAAACCTGTGTCTTTGTGATGCTTGAATGCCTACAACAGATGATAGGGATGGCTGACTATGTACTCTTCATTCTTTCAGAATTCAAATACTCATTTTTAAAATACGGGGATCATATACATTTGGCAAGTGTAATCCCTTAATCTACATTTTCTTATCTTCACATTATTTAAATTGTCCAATTTTTAAAATGAGAAATACAGATATATTCTACATAGATAGATGTAGAATAGGTGATTTCCATACACATTAGAATACTGCACAACAACTTGAATGAATAGGACAAAAGTTTATTTTGATTTGTAAAACATATTCATTAGATAACTTACACGAAAACATTTTAATCAGAAACTGAAAAAGTGCTGAATGTTGCATCTGTCTCTTTTATGTAATTTAGTCCATAAACTCTCATACTTCTTCTTGTCTTTCCTACCTAGTATTCCCTTTGAAATTAACAATTACTACAATCGTGCAGAATTTCAATCCAAACAGAAGATATTTGATTGAGACCTGAATGAAGAAAGGAACTAGCCATACAAAAGTCTATAGAAAAAAGAATTTCAGATTTTGGAAACATTTGAAAAATCCAAAATGGCCAGCTGCAACAAAAATGAGGACATTCCTCAATGATCAGTACAAAGAGATAAGTGTAAGAATTTGCAGATTATAAGAAGGATTTTAGAATTATTACATTGTAATAATCTATTTATTTGTCTGCCTCTCACATAAACATATTTTTTGTAGTATGAGAGACCATTTCCATGTTATTTTCTAGTATATCACTGATGTTCCATGTACTGCTTGGCACGAAGTGGGCACTAAGTAAATATTTGTTGCATAAAATGGTAGAACAGCAAGTTGTTTTATTTAATTTGGTTCTTCTACATATAATGTTTATTTATTCAAGTATACACATTAAAATATTATACATTTGAGTAACTTATGCAAAATACTTGGAATCAGAAATGTTTTGGATTTTGAAGCTTTTCAGATTTTGTAAAATTGCATATACATTGAAATATCTTAGGAATGGGACCTGAATTTAAACACAAATTTTACTTAAGTTTCCTATGCACTATACACTTAGCCTGAAGATAATTTTACAAAATAGTTTTTGTATGTCTATGTTTTCATTTCATCTCACTTCATGAAGACATGTGGAATTTTCCACTTGTAGCGTCAAAAATTTCTCAAAAATTTCGGATTTGGATCCAGGCACGGTGGCGCACACCTGTAATCCCAGCACTTTGGGAGGCTGAGACAGTGAGTTTAAAGCCAGCCTCAGCGTGGGGAGGTGCTAAGCAACTCAGTGAGATTCTGTCTCTAAATAAAACACAAAATAGGGCTGAGGATGTGGCTCAGTGGTCGAGTGCCCCTGAGTTCAATCCTTGGTACCTCCCAAAAGAGTTTTAGAGTAAGCTCCATTTAAGCCAAGATTTGTGTCATTTATAGTAACAAGAAAGTATGAGTATAGGTAAAGTTCACATGGGGGTCAAATTATGCCCATGTCTTAAGTTAAATCAGTTTCAGCTTTGATTATGATGTTTCCCTTCTCACTTAGGATTGTAATGGGTTTTTTCCATTATCATAATTGTTGATAAGCCAATATTTCAGAAGATGAAAGAGAGTAGTAATAGCTGAAAATTATCTTTACTTATTTTATTCACTCTAATTCTGTATTTAATTAGGAAGGCTAATGCTTTTCTGCTTTAGTTTTTTATTCATTATTGTCTCCTTGCGAATGTAATATGGCTTTCGACAGTTCATATAAGCAACACTGAATTTGTACTATATATTTATTTAAGCAACTCTCATAAGCTGTTGATACTTGAATAGGCTCTATGTGTAGGCTTTAATATTTACTCCTGAATTTCAGCTTTTGAAATTAATTTCTAAGTGGTTTTCCACAGAGCATTCTCATTGAAATTACCATTCATAGTGATGTCGGTGAAGCAAATCAAGAAATTATGACTACATAAAAATCATACTAAGTCTTTCCAGGGTAATTTTCTCATATCTTTAAGCTAAATACATACATTTACAGAAATAAAAATGAAGATACCATTTGATCATGGAGAATATTATTTGAGGCTTTTCAGGATACACAAGTTATAATTAAGGGAGGTTGTAGTTTTTTTTTCCCCCACTTTAAGAGGTTCCAATCATGAATCAAAATACCTTTCCAGCATGTAAAAATTATTTGGAGGTTCCACTAAGGATATTTTGGTTTAGTGGATATATTAGGGCTCTTCAGATAAACAGAACTAATAGGATGTGAGAGAAAGAAGGAGGGAGATTTAAAGAATTGGCTCACATGGTTATGTAGGCTAGAATGTCCAAGATTTGTAGTCAACTGAGGGCACTGAAAACCTAGCAACAGTTGTTGTAGTTCAGTCTAAAGGTAGTTTGCTGGCAGAATTCTTTCTTGCTCAGGGGACATCAGTCTTTGGTCTATTAAGATCTTCAATTGATTTAATGAAAACAACTCAAATTATAGAAAACATGTTTTATTCAGTCCTTTTTTAACCTCAAAGTGTTAACCACATCCCTCCTCCCCTGTGCCCCCCAAAAGACCCCTCACAGAAACATCCAGAATAATGATTTACCAAATATTTGGGCACTTTGGCCCAGCCAAGTTAGCACATATAATCAACTATCAAGAGTTCACCCAAAGCCGGGCGTGGTGGCACATGCCTATAATCCCAGCACTTTGGGAGGCTGAGACAGGAGAATCGCAAGTTCAAAACCAGCCTCAGCAATGGCGAGGTGCTAAGCAACTCAGTGAGATCCTGTCTCTACAAAAAAAAACAAAATAGGGCTGGGGATGTGGTTCAGTGGTAGAGTACCCCTGAGTTCAATCTCCAGTACCCCCCCCACAAAAAAAAGAGTTCACCCAAGTCAATTTGGCACCCACGTATATTCCCTTAAATTATACTTAATCTCCAAATAGAGACAATAACAAAGCCATTCATTTATGCAGCCTAATACAATTATCCTTCATACAACTGAGTCATTCTTCCCATAAGAGGATGCAAAATCACTGGCTAATGTTTACTCCTCTTGATATACTGTAACTTAAATATTATGATGTAAACCTAGCAATATTCAAATATTGAGATAAAGTTGTCAATATATCTTCTGTTACATAAGAGGAGAAAAGGAGGAAGAAAACAAAGATGTTGCACATGCATACATAGGGACATGCATACACATGCAAAAAACATTTATAATAAGATGAAGAAATATTCATGACAATTACAGTCACCAGATTATAACTGGTATATAGTTAACTACCTTATTACACTATCCATTGCATATTCCCTTTGCTTTTAGAAAGCACTTCCACCATATAATTCTTTATCTGATATGATGACTCAAAACTTCCTGCTTGGATTATGTTGTAGTTTTCCACTGATGTTAATTGTAAGGCATGGTAATAGAAAGAGATTCCCTAAGAGATCACTTGTATTATAGACCCATTTTTTCTTAACTCCACTGAGGAATAGCAATCTAGTTTCCCCTGGGTAGTCAGGACCAATAACTATCCAGTACACTAACTCCTTTTCCTGTTGATTTAGAGGTGTGGGGAGTTCAAAGAGGCAGGGTGGCAATCTTAACCTATGATTCAGTGAAATAATTGTTGAATTTTCTGGCGATGGCACTCTTCATTTTGAAAACAAGTACAGCAGACTATAAGGACATAGGGACATGAAATAAAAATTTAGCTAGTGCATCAGGAAGAAGAATTATGAGTGGTGCAATTTCATTTCTATCTCTTAATTCCTAGCCCCATGTACCCTGTTAAGACAGAAGGAATAGTAACATATATGAGATGCTGATACAGAGCTTATACAGCTATTGGAAACCCTTGCTCTAGAGCTGCAAGGTATTACTACATAGCTAGTGTTTTACCTGAGTCTTCTAAAGGTCATTCCATTGAAAGGAACATGGGATGAACAGAGAATGCTGAGTGTAGGCCAGTTGGCACATTCATTTACTGTGAAGTGAATTCATTGATCAGAAGCTATGCTGTGTAGAAATGAACCATTATGGTGGAACTCTGATGGGGTCCTGGAACACTTTTAATAAATTTGCCCATGCATGGGGAATGTAGTTCAGTGGTAGTGCATGCTTAGCATGTACAATGCCCTGGGTTAATCCCCAGCACCAAATAAGTACATAAATTAAATCTTCCCAGTAGAGGTTAAGGAATGACTCAAATTCTGTTCTGGATTTAGCCTCTTTCCTTCCCTGGTGAGCTTCCTCAACTGACTCTTCAGCAGGAAATATTGTTTCTCATTGAGTTTTTGGGAAGTGATTCCTATCTCCTTGTTTTATCTTATATGTGCCTAGCTCAGAGTGCATAATAAATTCCAATTACAACTAATCCTGTCCATTATAAGCAGATGTCTTTACTGAGGTATCCATGGTCAACCCTGCTATCTATCACACTACAAATTCCTCCACACAGTTCATTTTAACCACTGTTACCTCTGTGGAAACCTTCTCTGGAGAAATTTTTAAAGTCCTGTGTCCACAAGTTCAACTTCATAATACCATTATTTCTAAAGCCATGTGGCTTAGACTGGAGTTTCCTGTGAGACAAGAATGTTTTTCTTTATGATGTGAAAAGACAGCATATGATCCTTGGAGAATCATTTGATTCAATAGTTAGGAATTTTAAATGCTAGTTTGTAAAGCAAATAGAAATGCTATGGAGTAAAATGGTAATTTTACATGTACTTAGTGCTAAAATTAAAAATGTCAAATTTCCTGAGGGAAAAGAAGAAAGATAGTGAATGGAATAGTCAGAGTTGTTCACTGTGTTTGACCAGGATTTCATTTTAAATATTTGGGAAGCAAAATGTTTTAGTCAGTTTTAGTCAGCATTTTTGCTGCTGCAACCAAAAGACCTGACAAGAACAATTTTCTAGGAGGAAAATTTATTTGGTGCTCACAGTTTTAAAGTTTTCAGTCCATAGACAGCTTGCTCTGGGCTCTAGGTGAGGCATAATATCATGGTAGAAGAGCATAGTGGAGGAAAGCAACTCAGGACATGGCACCAGAAATAGAAAGAGAGAGAGACATGGAGGAGACTACTTCACTCAACAAGGACAAAATATAAACCCCAAAGACATGCCCACAGTGACCCACCTCCTCCAGCCATAACCTACCTGCCTAGAGTTATCACCCAATTAATCCTTTCCAGTGGATTTAATGCACTGACTAGATTAAGACTCTCATATATTTGTTGATTGATTGTATTTCTCCTTCTGTGGAATGTCTGTTCAGTTCCTTAGCCCATGTATTGACTGGGTTTTGTTTTGTTTTGGTTTTTTGGTGTTAAGTTTTTTGAGTTCTTTATATATCCTAGAGATTAATAATTTATTTGAGGTGCATGTGGTAAAGATTTTCCTCCCAATCTGTAGGCTCTTTCCTTACATCATTGATTGTTTCCTTTGCTGAGAAGAAGCATTTTAGTTTGAATCCATCCCATTTGTTTTTTAAAAAGTTTTTGTAGTTGTGTATGGACAGAATGCCTTTATTTCATTTGTTTATTTTTATGTGGTGCTGAGGATTGAACCCAGTGCCTCATGCATGCTAGGCAAGCACTCTGCCACTGAGCTACAGTCTGAGCCCAAATCCATCCCATTTATTGATCAAAAAATATATGAAAAAATGTTCAACATCTCTAGCAATTAGAGAAATGCAAATCAAAACTATCCTAAGATTTCATCTCACTTCAGTGAGAATGGTGATCATCAAGAATACAGGCAATAATAAATGTTGGCAAGGATGTGGGGAAAAAGGTACACTCATATTGCTGTGGCACGGCAAATTGGTGTAACCACTATGGAAAGCAGTATGGAGATGCCTCAAAAAACTTGTAATGGAACCACCATTTGACCCAGCTATCCCACTCCTCGGTTTATATTCAAAGGACTTAATATCATCATACTACAGTGACGCAGTCACATCAATGTTTATAGCAGCTCAGTTTGCAAGCGCTAAACTATGGAACCAATTTAGGTGTCTTTCAGTAGATGAATGGATAAAGAAAAGGTGGTGCATATATATTCAATGGAATGTTACTCAGCTTTAAAGAAGAATGAAATTATGGCATTTATTGGTAAATGGATGGAGTTGGAGAATATCATGCTAAGCAGAATAAGTCAATCCCCAAAAAACAAAGGCCAAATGTTTTTTCTAATATGTGAATGCCAATTCACAATAAGCAGGGACTGGGGGGAGGGGGTTGTCACTAGGAAAGAATAGAGTTACCTTAGATTAGGTAGAGGGGAGTGAAGGGAGGGGAGAGGAGAAGATATGGGGATCAGAAGGATAGCAGAATGAAAAACAGACTATTACTTTATGTATACATATATATGACTGCATGACCAATGTGATTCTACAACATGTACAGTCATAAAAACTAGAAATTATACCCCATTTATCTATGATATATCGAAGTGCATAAATGCATTCTACTGTCGTGTATAACTAAATTAAACAATTTTTTAAAATTTTTAAAAACTCATAACCCAAGCATCTCACCTCTAAACTTTTCTTCAGTAATGCAAGAGCTTTTAGAAGACACCTCATATCTAAACCATAACACATTACTTAAGAGAAGTCAAGAAGAAATTTGGCTTCAATTAAAATTTCCTAGAAAATGTGAATTTTCAACTGGGGATGTAGCTCAGTAGTAGAGTTCTTGGCTAGCATATGCAAAGCTCTGGGCTTAATCCTTAGTAATACAAACAAACAAACAAAAATAATGTTTGTATTTTCTTATGTCAAAGTATCTATATCTCTTAAACATGAACTCCATTAAGCTAAGTACTTTGTCTGGTTTATCATTAAATCTCAGTGTTTAGCACTGACTGCACCATCAAAAATGGTAGCTATAAGCCACATATAGTTATTGAATACATGAAATGTGACTAGTCTCAATTGAAATGTGCTGCAGTATAAAATGAATGTCATATTTTGAATATTTTTGTGTGAAAACAAATGTAGAAGATTTCATTAGTAATTGATTATGTTGAATTGACAATATTTCGGATATATCAGTTTAAATAAAACATACTATTAAATGTAATTTATTTATTTATTTCCTTTTCCTATTTTAATATTGCTACTGGAACATTTTACATTATGCATACAGATCACATTACATTGCTATCTGACAGTGCTGGTGTAGCATATAGGTTGCATTCAATAAATATTTGTTGAAGCAGTCTTGAATATGCATTTCTTATAGGTCATTGTTCTGCCCTTACCCCTGAAGAAAAGATGATGGTAGAAACCAGAACTTAAGCTCTGGTAAGACAAGTTTTCAAATATGTGATCAATTTGGATTCCTTTTTGGTGTCAATAGCTAGTGCTTATGGTCCAACTATTTAGTAGTGATTTAAGCAGATGACACCCAGCTCACTTCTTGGGTAGAGTTAGGGACAAGACTGTTCTTACCTAAGTAGAATTAATTAATTATATTTCTGGAATGGAGGCTTGAATCATAAAAAAAATCCAGTTGTATTATCCAGCCCTGTGTAAGAAAAGAAGCCATGCTTATGTTTTTGCTGTTTGCACTCTCATTTTAACTCAGGGCCTCTATTGGTTCAAATGACTAATTAAACAACACTGTAGTTTAAAGAACAGAACTTGGATCCCTAGTACTAATCTCTAGGAAATTGCAGCAGTCTTCACAGTAATGAATGATCTGAACTGGAGACGTAGGTGTCTTAGCAAAAAGCCTTATGCTTGAAATGATAATGCATAGTTCTGGTGTGAGCAATGACAAAGCCTTCACCCATTGTATAAAAATAACCCACAAGTCATTCATTATTTTCGATAGGTCAAATACATTCTACCCAGAAAGGAAAAATGTGTTCTCTATATTAACAGAGACTTTGAAATCTATAACCTATTTATAATAGTGGTGGGTCTAGATTTTTCTATTGTTAGAACTCTAAGGGCTTAAATCACTAAACTAAAGTTAAAATATTTAAGCTGGAAGTAGAAAAAAATCCCCAAAATAATTCATACTTTTTCTCTGTTTATATTAAAATGTGTGGTAATTTTTTCAGGTATTTAATTTGATGATATTTTGTAACAATCATACTTTAAATATGTGTGACATTTGATAATTTCCAAAGCCTTGTATAAGATAGTCCTTAAAATAATGTGATATCAATGAATAACTGGTCCCTATTTTTGTTTGCTTATCCAAAGTTCATCTAAAGCAACAAATAATTAGAATTTTGGCAATTTAGAAATCTGTATTTTGATTGGAAATGTATAATAAAGGACAGTTTACATAAAGCTGGAATTAGGCTTAAAATCAAAGCTTATCAAGTCCAAAAGATTCTTATCAATATAAAATAAGATATGACCCACTTTCTAGACATTTCCTCAAGTTTTCATTTAGGAATCAGTTATGAAAGATTGTCATCAAATTATCCATATATAAAATATTTCATTTGTTATGCATGGGAATATTTTCCACTATTTCCTACCACTTTTGTAGTTGAGATATATATATATATATGTATATGTATTTGTATATATCTGTATGTATTATGTATGTATAATATATGTATGTATGTGTGTATGTATATATATATATATGTATTTGTGTGTGCTCATGCATGCTGGATGCTACCACTGAATCATACCCTGGCCCCAACATATTTTTCTTTTTAATGTAAAACCTTAAGTGATTCTCATTCCTTTAGCAAATAACATTCCATACATTTACTTGCCTATTTAAGCCTATTTATGGAACAGGCAAGGCATATACATATACATATATATATACACATATACATATAAATGTATATATATTGTATTTATATAATGCATATATACATAAGTGTATAAATTATATATATGTATATATATACACACATATAGTATATAAAATATATGTTACTTATGAAAAAAGCAAGGCAGAGAAAAATGAAATCTTACAGCTTGAATGAAAAAGGAGAAAATGAAGAAAGCACAGGATATAGAAGAAATGGAAATATGTGCTTAATTTTGAAAGAGGGGAAATGTCAAAGCATTTCAGGCAAAGACTCATGTGAGATGACAGGTTTTGTCTACAATATGTTGTTAGCCTACAAATACTATCAATGAGATTACACACATGGGAATCACAGTGATGATATATGCACATGATATGTGGTCACACCATATATCAGTAACACCCACATATAATTCAAATTATGTTTCAGACATTTGTTTGGATGAATGACTGATTTCATTCTATTGCTAAAATAAAATTATATGAAGATTATATTTATTTAGAGTGACCACATTTGAAAAAGTAACTTAGGTGTTTTTCTTAATATAAATAGTGTTAACAGTATACAAACAGATGAGTGTTTTCAATCTTATTTTAGTGACAAAGGAAAAGAATTTGGATTAAAAAGTTTGTCTGTTCTAAAGAAGGGCACTTGGGAAGCAGAATTAACTCTTTCAAAATAGCTAATATTGCTTAAATTTATGCATTAGTATTTTTATTTTTCATTTGTTCTTTTTATTTATATGTGACAGGAGAATGTATTTTGACATCATACATACATGGAGTATAATGTCTCATTTTGTGGGAATGATATGGAGTTACAATGGTTGCATCAGTATTTTGAAGGTACCAGAAAGTGGTGCATTGTCTGGTGTTCTTATAAGGAAGGTGGGCTTTCAGAAAATCTTCTATTTTACCAACTCTCTTTACAAAGATTACTTAACAATATTCAGTGAATATATTGTTTCTCGTGTCATGTAAAAATTTGAAATTTTGAATTACTCTTTTCATTGATTTCTCTTATGAGTCAAAAGTACAGTAACTGTTCTCTTAGCTAAAAAAGGATAATGTTCTGGGGTTATCTTTGTAATGTGTTTATGATTAGGTGATACAGGTTCCTGTGGATTATCCGCCACCTAGATTCTTAGGGTCTGAAGAAACATATGAGGAAAGGAAGGAGAAAATTAAAAGGGGATTCCCATTCTTCAGGTTCATCCAGAAAGCTGATATATGAACAAAAGCTACAGCCTGTCTCTCTTCAGAAATGGGATTATGTCTTCAAAGTGAGAGTCTCAGCCAAAGCTCCAATTTTCAAACTAAAGTATAAATTGCAAATAATTTTGTATCCAAACTTACCCCACTTTGCCCTTGGCTTGAAATCACTGTCAAATTGACTTCTTTACACTATCAAAATATTATGTTAAATTACATGGAATTTCTATTTTAAACATCAAAACTGTTGAATATCAGCACTTTCATGTAACTCAACCTAATAGAAGAGTGCTTTCTTAATTATATAAGAAAGGGAAGACACCTGTAAACATTTATGATTTACATGTGATTAGAAATGTTTCAAGGTGGATTATATTGGATTGAGAATTAAAGTAGGATGAAGGATGTTCTGCAAAAAGAGAGAAGCACTGACAAATATATTAAGGTAGAAAAATGCAGGAGAAGAGTTAGCCTGGTATAGATAATATATGTGTAAGGAAGGAGAACAGGAGTCTAAAAGTCAATTGTAAATATCCTTAAAATTGTGTGACTAATATTAAAATCTAATATATGATAGGAAAATATCATTAAAAGATTTCCAATGGGCTAGGGTCATTGCTCAATGGTAGAGCACTTTCCTGGCGCATGTGAGGCACTGAGTTTGATCCTCAGCACCACATTAAAAATAAAAAAAGGTATTGTGTCCATCTACCACTAAAAATATTTTTTTAAAAATTTTCAAGTCATAAAAATCACACCAGCTTTCATGAATTTAAAAAAGAAAGAAGCTGGGCATGGTAGCACATGCCTGTAATCCCAGCACTTTGGGAGGCTGAGGCAGGAGAATCGCGAATTGAAAGCCAGCCTCAGCAATGGTGAGGCACTAAGCAACTCAGTGAGACCCTGTCTCTACACAAAACACAAAATAGGGTTGAGGATGTGGCTCAGTGGTTGAGTACCCCTGAGTTCAATCCCCAGTACCAAAAAAATAAATAAAAAAGAAAGAAAGGCAATTGTGTGGACCTGGTACAAAGGAATATGAGAAAACACTAAGAAAAAAAATTGAAGCTATTATAGATACATGCAGTAAAGACTAGAATAAAAATGGTTAACAGAAAAAAAAATAGAAAAGAGAAAGTCGGAAAGGCATGTGAGAAACACTTTGAGCAGTCACTCTGCAGGAATTAACACATTTGTTGCTCTCCTTATAGGACAGCATACACTCTGTAAAGTCCTGTGAAATATAAATTTGGTCTGCGGGGATCTTAGAGTGCAGTAAGGAGGGCAACAAGAGTAACTCAATGTTTATTGTTATTATTATTACATTGTGTGGTGCTCCTAGGTGCTGATTCTAGCCAGGTGTGCTACACACAGGAGGCAAAAGTGAGGCTGTCCTAGAAAGACATGGTGCTCTGGAAGCTCTTCCTGGGGGAGAGACCAGAAAGGCTTTGTAAAGAGAGAGGCATTTTATTTGGATATTCAAATACTTGTAGACTTTGGAGACATCAGGATGACTCAGCAACTAATTAGGTATAAGAAATTTAGTAATTGAAGAAATGTTTTTCAACTCTGAGAACGGCAGTGCTCTGTATAGGAATGAAGACATCTTGGAGGCAAAGCAACTGTTCTCAGAGAAGCAGTGATGACTTCAGGTACAGCCATGTAGGTGAGGGGTGCAAATGTGGATAAAAGTGTGGGGCTGTGCATACTGACAGGGCTCCGAGCTAGAAGATGTTTGATACACTAGACCTTCTCAAAACTCCACATGGTCAATATCATGGTACTACATGATTTTTCCTTTAAAATACAAGAGACATAACTGATCCTTAATGTTTCTACATGTGTTCATAAAGACATTTTTCCCTTTTTTTATTAGTTTATTTAATTGCATTTCAAGTCATAGCACATATATAGAAAAAAGAGTCATAAAGACATTTTTTATCAAGGTTTAGTTCTCTTCATTTTCTCTTCATTTCCATCACTGGCATCAATTGATGGGTTATTTTTTAAATAAAAGAAATTTCAATCCAAAGAGGACTTCATATTCAGCCCTAGTAGAGAACAAAACCCTATAATCCCATGAAGAAATTAAGCAGTACTCTAAGGATTACTTCCATTCAAAATCTTCTCACCATGCATCACCTACTCCTCAAATATCTGATAACTAGCACATCTCATGAATCTTCAGGGTCTCTGAAAAAGAGAAATGAGAAAAATTGGATAAAAATAAAGTGAAATAGGAAAAAAATCCATACTTCCAGCAGTATTATTAAATATTCACATGCAATGAGATTGTGTTAAGTTCTGAGGACAAAACAGTTAATAAAATAGGTTTCCATGGTGCTTATAATCCTTTTGCCATTTGCTGAGCATCGTACTTGTGCCCTATGCTATGGGAAGGAAATTCTGTTACCAGAGTAGTACACAGTAAACATACAACACAGATGGTAGATCATTAGGAAGATGGTAGTGCTAGGAAGAAAAGGTCTTGGGCACTCTTGACCTCAGAGGTGTCTGACCTAGTGTAGGGTGACCAAGGGAGGGATTTCTGATGAGAGGAAAATGACCTTGACATCTGAAGGTGACCTGTCCAGTATGTAAACTACAGGAAGAACATTCTAGAGAGATAAACAGCAAGTGCCAAAGAACAAAGGAGGTAGTTAAATGCAACATATAGAGAATATGTTTAGATTTCCCCTTACAAATGACATTAAACAAAATATAACATTATTTGCTATTTTAATTTAATAAATGTATTTTATGATGAAGACATTAAGAAGTCTAGTAATTATTCTTATTTGAAAGTTGTGCCAAGGAGCAGTGGGATTTGGTGAAATTGGAGAAATTTTTAATTAGGCAAGTGGAAAAATGCATTAGGATCAGGAACAGTACTTCTGTCATTTAAAAGACAACGAAATGGCTCAAATGGCATTTGTCCAAACCTTCCTCTGTCTGTTCTCTGATGCCAGAAATGAAAGCTTGTGTCCTACCAGAAGGCAAATGCTGCAAGAAAGCATGGTGTGAGGTGTACATCTTTTCTGACCCCTTTTGTGACCCAGAACTTAGAGTCGTTTCTGTTGTAAAAACACATGATTGTGAATTGAACTGAATTTTGAACAACTTAAACTCAGCAGTGTACTTGTTCTTCTATAAACAGGCCTCTAAATTTTTCAGTGTCATAATTATTTTCTTAAAGACATTGTAGATTTTATTTGATCAGCTACTATTATCATTTACAGAAGTAAATTATAATATATACCAAAAAAAGACCACATTTAAAGTATCTTTATTATGATTTTATTCTCTCCTTTTCCTTTGTGTCAGCAAACCATGTGATATAATCTCTACTGTGCAGTCAGACCAGAACTTTGTGGTTCAAAGCCCAGCCTCTCCAGCAGCTGGCTCTTGCAAAGTAGGACCTTGTCAGGTTGTGACGGGTAGATACTGGGAAACATGATTATTTCTTATTTTGAAGCTTAGTGCATTTCCACTGAAAAGCCATCAAGTTCCTGCCAACAGCTTCTGGGCCACAAGTTTTTAATTAATGCTTATCCTTGTACCTTAGCTAACTCCCTTATCTAGGATGACCTTCTGCTAGTCCTGAAAGGACCTAAGAATCATTTATTGCATTTCTCCTTAGTGCCTATACTTATATATTTTTTTTCCTTTAAACTTAGAAAGATTGAGAGGTGATAAAGAAGAAATGCAATGCCTCTATCACTCTTGATCCTATAACTTTGTGGCCCAATCAGGAAGGCAGAATATCTTGATTTCCATGGGGACCTCCACTGCCCCTGTCTAGGCATTTACCCTACCTTTTCCTTATGTGTCATAGAGTTTGCATTATTTTTTTTCTTTTTAATTTATTTTTTAAATGCATTTCAAGTCATAGTACATATATAGAGCTCAATTTTCCATCTCTCTGATTGCAAAGAAGATAGAGGCACACCATTTGTGTCTTCATACGTGTACCTAGGGTATCAATGTCTATCGCATTCCACCATTTTTGCTACTCCCATTCCCCCGCCCCTACGCCCACCCCTGTCCCATGCATTATTTTTGTTAATCCAGGTTATGTTCACTTCTTGAGAGAAGTAACTATTTTTAAGGCACTAATGGCATTTGAACAAACAGTATTTGAGTGGTCTTCACAGTAGATGTGATAAAATTTCCTCTGTGTGGCTTAATATTTTAAGTGGTAACCGGTTACTTATACCCTAATGAAAGTAACCATCTCAGATAGGGTTGTTCTCGATAACCACAGGAGAGTGAGGGTCTGAATGGGGCTGTTGACAAGGAAAGGATATTCTGAGCATGAAGATGAAGCTTATTTTACAATATTCTCCTGACTTCTGTGATTAAGATGTTTGAATAACAGATGTATGTAAATCACTGAAATAAAAGGATAGGTGCTCATATTCTACCTCAGAACCTTAAGAAGAGAATATTCACCCACCAGCTCTGCATAGCATGTTACCAAAGCTGGAGACTATGTGACCTCTTCCAGTAATTTTAAAGATAGGATAAAATCACATTCCAGATAACACTTTTAATAAAGGCACAGTTATTAAAGTATCATAATGAAGTTCAAGAATAAATATTTAAATTATGAGCTAATTTGTTAGTCTTTTTCTTCTTCTTTCTCTGTGTGAATGTATGTCTATTGACCTCTGTTTTCATTTCCTTATCTTTAGAATGAGAAGGTTGGGCTTGGTACTGGATGCTGAGGTTTGACCATTCTCTTTATAAGGAGATTGGTTGGAAATAGCTTTTTATAATACTCTGTGCAGGGTGGGAAGATGAATCATTGTTATCTTTCCCTTATATAAAAATAACTGATTATGTCAGTTTTCTTTAACATGAAAACTTGAAAATTAGACTTGAAATATAAATAGATATATATTTTTCCTGGATGGAACAAGCCTTCATGGCAAATTACTGCACTTGAACAAACAAAAGCAAAGAGCAGGAAACCAAGAAGTGATGTGGTGGAATCCTGAGGGGAACAAGCAAAATCAGGTATTCCCTGGATGTCTGCACTGACCAGAAGAAGCAATTAGACACCTATCTGGGGATGAGAGGAAAGTCACGAATGCCACTGAAGGGTTTTAATATTTCTAATAATCACTTAGTTAATCATTTATTGCATTAGTTTTGTAGTTCTCTAAGACTAGGATGCTGAGATATGCAGGCTGGAATGATTCTGTGTTACTTGCTTTAAATGACAATAGCCTGGTTGAATAGATAGATGTGTGCCTCCTAAGAATGACAAAACCTGGGGGCTGGGGTTATGGCTCAGCGGTTGAGCGCTTGCCTCGAATACATGAGGCACTGGGTTCGATCCTCAGCACCACATAAAATAAATAAAGATATTGTGTTCATCTACAACTAAACAAAATATTAAAAAAAAAAAAGAATGACAAAACCTGGGTAACCAGAAAGAACAACAAATTAAGCTCCCAGAAAGTAGCATTTAAACATAGAAGATAAAAGTCAGAAAATAAAAACAATATAGAATAAAATATTTTTTGGAAAAATTGTAGTCTGTTTTCTTTATTGTACTTTAGTCAGAAGGCACAATTAAATTTTCTTATGAAAGTAAAATTTGAATTTTATTTATTTATTTATTTTGCTATCAACATAGTATTTATTGACATTTTCCTTAAGGAATCCAACAACCATTATTTTATAAAATGGCAGAATATATAAGACAATAAAGAACAAATAAGTAATAATTTATAATAAAAACATTAAGATCACTTTTTTCCCCTCAACCTCACATACTTTGTTTTTTTAATCCCACTCCTCAGTGTATACCGAAAGGACTTAAAACCAATAACTAGTAATGCAAACACATCAATGTTTATAGCAACTCAATTCAAAATAGCTAAACTGTAGAACCAACCTAAATGCCTTTCAACAGATGAATGAATAAAGAAAGTGTGGTATATATACATAATGGAATATTACGCAGCATTAAAAGAGAATAAAATTATGGCATTTGTAGTTAAATGGATGGAGTTGGAGAATATCATGCTAAGTGATGTAAGCCAATCCCAAGAAACCAAAGGCCAAATGTTCTCTCTAAATGGATGCTGATCCATAATGCGGGGGTGGGGGGGATGGAGGAACTTTGGGCAAAGGGGATGAGGGGAGGGGAGGCAACATGGGGGCAGGAAAGATGGTGAAATGAGATGGACATTATTACTGTAGGTATATGTATAAAATTGATAACATTCATGATGATGGCAATGATCTTGATAGATTAACTAATAGCCCTCATTTATTAAGTGCCTGCCCTGAGTCAGAGCCATGCTGGGCACATTACATATATAAATCCCATACTTTAAAAAAAATTAAAAGAAAGAAAGACTAGCTTTATTGGGACTGTTCAGAGTGCAGTGAAGCCTCTACTCTGGAGGCCCCTGGCACTGTTGGTAAGACATGATATTCACTGGGACAAGTTAAACATCCATTAAATATTTGCTATTTTCCCACACCTCTGAGGTTCCACCCCTGATAATGGAGAATAGTTCTCTTTTAGAAAGCTAGAGAAATAAGTAGAAAAAGGGGTCCAGGGGGAGGGAGAGGAGAGGGAAAGGGGAAGAAATGCAGAATGAAATCCACCAGATTTTGCTGTGTGCATATATGAATATATTGCAATGAATCCCACTGTTATGTGTAAGTATAATGCACCAATCAAAAGAAAGAAAGAAAAAAAGAGAGAACAAAGACCAGTAGAGGAAAAAAGGTGGATTATGGGGATGGTGAAAAAGAGGAAAAGTGGAAAAAAATAAGTCAGTCATAGGATCTTCCTGGAAAAAAATTCCATCTTAACATCTTTTCCTTGACTAATTTAATGTATATTGTTATTTATGTCAGTTAAATGATGTCGTTTCATAGCATTACTAAAATATAAATGAACATACAAAGGAAAATTGTGGCATTTTGGTGTATATGCTGCTTCTCAAAAACAGTACAAAAACCATATTCTCTAGACTCTTCCATTTTATTATACTCTCTACTTGCATGTTCATTATCTGCCTCAGACTTCACAGAGAATATGGTATGAAAAGCTTCAGTTATTTCTCTCCACTTTATGTCATTAATTTTTTTAAGCAGCCAATGATTAAAATTCCTGAACAAATAAAATAAAGAATCATGGTAAAATCAAGTCATCATTTAAAAGTAAATAAATAAATACTAGAGTGAAAACATCACTAACAATAAAGTTTGTTATTTATTCTTTTGGAAACTGAACTGTTTATACATGTTATAAAATAATTCTTATCTGTGACTCCATTCATGCATCTGTTTAGTCAACAGGTTATCAGCAAACTGGCAAATAACATCTGGTCAAGGGAATAGAGAACACTATTTGAGATTCAGGATTTTTTTAAATAGTCAACTTGCAAAAAAAAAAAAAAAATCTCAAGTAGTGGTTTAACTGAGAAAATACAGCAACTTTTCAAAATGTTTGCAGACTAGACCATTCTTTTTAAACACAAGGATTTTCAAAAGGGAAGTTATAAATATTCCCTCAGAGATGCATTCCCTGATGACCACAGTGAAAAACTGGTATTTTTTTTTCTTGTCTGTATATATAGTGCAGGAAATCTTTGTAGAGTATAATTTCATTCTTCTATAATTGCTGGCTTGTTTTCTTAATTGTAAACTCTACCAGAGTGCATAGTATTTTATATTTCCTTTCTACATGTGAGTAACAGGCTCTATTTGACAGCACTGTTATAATGATTACATATATTGTATAAAATATGTCTTCAGAAATATCTAGAACAGAATTCAACAAACTAGAACCTATAGGCCAAATGCAGCCTGCCACTTCTGTTTGCAAGTTAAGTTTTGGTGGAACTCAGCCGTGCTCATTCACCAATATACTTTCTAGGGCTATTTGCACATTACAAAGGCTGTTGAGTGATTGTGACCCTGTGGCCCCAAAAGCATCAAATTTTTACTCTCTGGTCTTTAAAGTTTGCCAGTCCATGGTCTACAGCATAGTAGAGACTTAATAAGTGCTAATTATTTTTTAACCTGAAACTTTGAAGAATCGCTTATTTTGTACAGGCAAACCCCACACTGTTCAATGAGAATAATTTTTTCCCCCATATAACAACTAACACTGTCAAACGGAAGGATAACATTATAAATTTTCAAGCAGATGCATTTTAAAAAGGAATGAAACAGATTAAATTATTGTAATAATGTTTTATGTAACTCAATATTGTTATCTCACATGGAAGACATTATTTCAACATATAATTGATATAAACACTATCTATGAAAGATTGTACATTCTTTTTAAAACTACATATTCAAAATATGATGTGTATTTTATACTAAGTACACATCTCAATTTGAATGCTAAATTTTTATGGGAATTAGATTTCATAAAATTTATACTTGAAAAAACTAAATCATATATTCATGGTTTTCCAAACATAAGTATGTTTCCTAATAGGTTTTCTAGATGATTTCTTTTCTTTTCTTCTTTTTTTTTTTTTTTGGTACTAGAGATTGAACTCAGGGGCACTCAACCACTGAGCCACATCCCCAGCCCTATTTTGTGTTTTATGTAGAGACGGTGTCTCACTGAGTTGCTTAGTGTCTCACCGTTGCTGAGGCTGGCTTTGAACTCACTATTCTCCTGCCTCAGCCTCCCTAAGTGCTGGGATTATAGGCTTGCGCCACCACACCCGGCTTCTAGATGATTTCTAATATACATTCATAAAGCTTTCTAATCACTAAACATAATGTCAGTTTTTTAACTTAACTAAAATTAAATAAAACAAAAAACCAAGTTCTTTAGGCTCATAAGCCACCTTTCAAGTGTCAAGTGATTGACTGTGGCTAGTGGCTACCATGTTGGATGGAGGCATTTTAGACCATAACATATTTTTCATTATTTTTATTAACAGCAATAAAAACTACCTTTGACTGACAACTTATTTCATCACAAAAATTTAAATAGATATAGAATTTGGGGACTAAAATTAACAAAGTAACTTGTCCTAGGACATAGCTCTTTGAATAGAAGAATTGAAACCCAGATTTTGCCTTAATTCATAGCTTTTCTCTAACCACTCTGGTTCATTTTCACATGTCAACCACTATTTATTTAATCTAAATTGAAAAAACTTAGAAAAAATTTAACTACATGTTCTCTACTTGTGTTTGAGCCTTGCAGAGCACACTGTATTTGGCCTCTCAGGTTTTCGGATTTGCTTTATTTTGTTTTGTTTTTTCAGCCCTATTGCAGAGACTTTATGTCCATCATCTGTTCCCATCCACTTCTCTCTCCTGCTGTGAGGATGTCTGCCTATCACTGCCCCTTGGCCCATGTCACTCCCGCCCATCTGCGTAGATTTTGTCCCTCTTCTTGTAGAGCTCTTTATGTTTTCCAACCCAGAATAGGGGGAGAATGGGGCAGGGGCAGGGGCAGGCACTCCCTTCTTGCTTCTCACATGATTCTCAACTGGATGTGAAAAAGTGGCATTTTTTAATCAATATTAATTAATGTTTCTTTTTTAACCTATGAGAAACTAATCTTAAAGTCATTTATTCTTTATAGTCATATATATAACATATATATATATATATATATATATATATATATATATATATATAAATAACACAATGACTGCTTCTTAGGCAGGAAATAACTTCATTTTTTGTTGTTTTTTCCTACTTTAGAAGCCATTACTTAAAACTGAAGATTATAAAAGCCAAATTTTAGGAGCTTGAGTATTCAAAGTAATTTCTCTCAGCTATTGACATCTGAACACTTCAGGTATCATGTGGCATGGCATATTTGTCTTCCTTATGTCCAATTCACATCCCCTATTGAAAAGTTCTCCACTACCCTCTGGATAAGGGACAAATAGACTCTTATTGGGCATGAAGGATTCAGTGGTTTAGCATTTTGTCTCTCCCAAGGAAATCTCCAATTTCCTGAAGGTATTGCCCTCCCTATCATATCTGCACTTTTATGTTAATTGACCCACTACCTGGTTCATTGATCACATATCACATTTTCCCATCCCATCTCCCTTGGATCTGGTTTACTCATACTCGAAACTCAGAAGTTCACTTCCTCTTCAAAGCTCCTCTTAAACCCTAAAGGCATGGTAGGCACTTGACCTTGGCTCACATAGTTTCCCAGAGGGTAAGACCTCTCACCCTGCACTGTCTACCACTGTCCTCACCACTGGACTCTAAACCTGAGGGCAGGATAATGTCTTCTTATATCTCAAGTTGTATATACACCATACAGCCTAGCAACAAAGTGGTATCTCAGGTAGTATTAATCCAGTTAGAATAACCATTTGTATTAAATATGCAAATAAAATAAAGTTCTGTTGTATATAATAATCAGCATATTTGTGCAATCCTTAAATGTATTCAATATCTATCAAAGTGATGTTGTCCCTTTAAGGTATTTAAATTTTAATAATACGAAGCACTCTTTTTAAGCACTCTATAAGTACTGCTATACATTTTTCTAGATACCACTTCTTAGTAAAATTTTATTAACTGAAAAAGATTTTTGAATTTTATTTTGTACAAAGTACGTAACCAAGAAATGTAAGAATAGACTTTTCCTCTGGGAATGGTAGCATATACCTGTAATCTCAGTGATTCTGGAGGCTGAAAAGGGAGAATCACATGTTCACCTTAGCAACTTAGTGAGACCTTGTCTCAAAATAAAAAATAAAAAATGGCTGAGAATGTAACTCAGAGGTAAAGTGCCCCTGAGTTCAACCCCTAATAAACCCCCCAAAAAGAAATTCCTACTAACATATATCATATTCTAAAATAGCTATTGACCATATTTTCTATACTTGTTACTTCATTCTTTTCCAAAAAACAAAAAGAAGACAAGCATTTAAAAATAGCACCAGCAAGTGACTGTTTAGATAATGTGAAAAAAGGTACTTAGAGGTGGTTCTTAACCTGTGTTGGGAAATAGCATGCCCTTGAAAAGCTAATAAAAGCTATGGGTGCCCTCTCACTCTCTCTCTTTCCAGAAAAATGCCCAAATGCTCTCATACTCAGCAATTTTCCCTGCAATTTTAGGACTCTCATGTTTCATCCAAGAAAAATAGGTTAAAAAATCCTAGGGTAAAATCAGCCTGAAAGGAGCTTTGGCTCTGCTGAGAAGTGGGACAAAGGTAGAAGGACAAGAGCATTGAAGATGGCTAAGAAAGGCTGGGGATGTGGCTTGGTGTTAGAGCGCTTGCCTGGAATGCATGAGGTCCTGGGTTCAGTCCCCAGCCCTGAAAAAAGAGTGGCTACTATGTCAGTGTTTCAGAAAAGAATTATGCCCAGCGCTGTACAAACCTCTATGGAATCCTGCCCACTTTAGATCCTACCTAACAGGATGATTGATTTATTTGAAACCAAAATACCTATGCTCATTCACTCCATTCATTTACCCATTTGATTAATATATATTTATTGGCTTCCACTGTGTAGTAATAACTGTATTTGAAACTCAGAGAGTAACAGTTATTATTTTAAACCAGGAAGATCTTCTGTTTCTTACATGTACTATATGCTGTGCTAGGTATTATAAATTCATTTGGAAGTTTCTGCTTACTTCGGCATGGATTTTGTGCCCGCTAGCCATTTTGAATTTATCATTACTATCGATTTTATGTGCAAACAAATGAAGTTCTTAATGACTTCTAGAACCATATGATATAATTTAATTATATTAATAATAAATGACTGGAACAGAAAAATATTAATGTGACATATAATTAATATAGTAATTTTGCACAATTATGGTTTTAGGCATCATATTAGTGCCCAAAGTAGAAATGATAACTTTCACAGAAATGTAATGAAAAACATGACATCTCTTAATTACTCTGAGATTATTTATGTATACAGAGAAGTCTCAAATTAAAATCATAGTCTTGTGACTTTAGTTGAACCCAGGTGGAGTCACAGGGCATTTTGATTCTCTCAGGCATTCATTGACACTCAGAATTGGATCTTTTTGCCTAGTAATATGGAAGAGCTTCAGTTTAATACATAGAGGAAACTTTGATATAATCACTGTAGAAGCAATGTGGCATCAAGTAGACTGCAACAAAACCAAGGGAAACTTCTTGTATATAATCTATCAGAAAACCAGAGAAAATGTGCATGATCACCTTGGAAATGAGGACATATGACTGTGTATACATTGTATTGTTATCTCATACTAGATGATAATACTAGACACTAATTATGATCCACATGCAGGTGTAGCTCAAAGTCCTATTTATGAACAATGAGCATTTTCACTTTGCTCATGCTGTTAATGATTCCTGAATTTTGCAGCTGCAACTGCTATTCGCAAACATACTGCTATTTACTGGGTAGCCATTTAGACATGCAGTCAGTCTCAAATCTTTGCACAAAAGAGCCACCCTGTTCCTGAATATGTGTTTCAGTCTGGTTGCTTATGCTGAGTTACCCTAACTTCACACAACTATAACATGTTTGATAGTATGCACAGAACTTTTCCCAAGTATGTGTGTCTTCCTTGTACTCTTTATAAATGCTGAAACTGACAAAGTCATGTTTTCATGAATATCATTTAAATGCTAAGCATTTATTTTCTTTTCATTCAGTTATCTATTCATGCGGAAAGTATTTTTTGAGGACTTACTTCTGTGCTACATGCTGAAGCTAGAGGATAAAGAAGACAGATTTCCAGGGTCCTGTTTTCGGATGTTCCAAATGTGGTATTTGGGTTGGTCAGCTTTATTTCCCAGTGAATAATACCTAAGAAAAACAACTTAAAGGAAGAAAGATGTACTTTGGTTCACAGTCTCAGAGGCTTCATTCCATGGTTGGCTGGCTCCATTGCTTGTGAGCTGAGAGGGCTTGGTGGAGCAGAATTTCTCATCTCATGGTGGCCAAGAAGCAGAGGGGAGGAAGGGAGGAAGGGGCCAGGGACAAGATACACCCTTCCAGTACATGCCCACAGTTACCTCCTTCCTCCAATTTAGGCCCCACCTCATACAGTTCCACCACCTCTCAATAATGCCATCTTATTATTAATCCATCTAAGGATTAATCCATTGATGAGGTCAGACCCCTCTGATCTAGTTACTTCCCAAGAGCCTCACCTCTGAACATTGCTGCACTGGAGTCCAAGCCTTCAACACACAAGCCTTTGGGGGGCCATTTCAGATCCAAACTATAATTGTATTTAATTTTTTAAAATAACCTGTGAATGAAGTTTATAGAATTACTCAGGAAAAAGTATACTCTTTAAAACAAGTTTATATCATATTCCCATATGGAAATTTGAACTTTAACATACAGGTACTGTCAATCTACTTTGTCATTCAAAGATGGATAAAAGATTTATCTCATTTTTTTCTCCATTGTTAAATTAGACCATTTCCCAGCCCATTGTGCCAGAAGAAAATACTTTTTCTTCCTATTGACTTTTTACCTTTTTATTTCCTGTATTAAGGTATAAGTTGCCTGAGGGTAAGGACTTTGTTATTACTTATCTTCTTTCCTTACTACACCTTGCATAAGACATGCCAAGGTCCTATCCTTGCTAGAACCCTGAAATAGACATCTATTGATATCCCCATGGTCCTCACCCTTTGCCCTTTATTTTTCTCAAACATCACCTCGCAAAGAGGTTTAACATAACAACTCTACTTAAAATAGTAACTGTCCATTCCACCATCACTCATACTTTCAGTTATTTTTACATTTATTAATATTCTTCATAACATTTGTTACCATCACCATACTTCCTTACATTTCTTCTGTTTTCACTAAAAATTCCATGAAAGTAGAAACATAGTCTGTTTTATTCACTGCTTTATTCCCAGTGCCTAGAATCTAGTGGGACACTTAATAAATATTTATGGAATGAATGAATGAATGAATATCTGTTGTAAATTCATGCATATGGTAAAAAGCTTAGAGATATGATATTTTATTATATGACACTGTTAATACAAAAGGAATGCCTCTACTGGTGGTGGATGCTACAGTTAGTACCCCTCTGGGAGGGTGACATCGCTTGCAGTAATAGAAACATTTTTGGTAACCACTGATTGTATATGATGCACTAATTATATAACTGCAGAAAGAAGGCAATGAATCACCTCATTTCTGGTGTAATACTTGAACCTCAGATAATTGAAAATATTTTCAAAATTCTACCACATCATCCTCCTTCTTTAATTAGAGAGACAATTGCTTTGGCAATTGAAAGCCAATGCCAGGCACATCTTACTAAACCAGAGTAGATCATTCCTATTAGTAGTTCCAATCCCATGTGGCCCAATTACCTTCTTCCATATTTAAGCCTCACTGCCAACAAAAGTGCTCAAATCCCATGTGACAATTAGTTAGACAGATGCTGGCAAGCTATCAATGAATTTGTCTAATCCTGCATTGAATCTCTCTTCCCCTTTTCCTTTATTTGTTAGCAGATGTCTATATACCAGTGATGGCTTACATTTACCCAGATGCTTAAGCTTGAAATTGGGATGTCATCTTTGGTTCCTCTCTTCTTCAGCATACATAGCATCAACATGCTAAGTCAGCTCTGTCTTGAAACTGCCCTGTTCTTTTATATCCCACTGATATACAATTAGTTCAAGCCACCATTAGCTCTTGCATAGACTAATACACTTCCTCCTCACTGATTTTCCTTCCTCTAGCCTTATTTCCTTTCCCATGTGTTCACCTCACAGAATTCAAAATGGTCTTACAAAACTGCAAATCTATATTGGATTACCTTTATCTTTAGAATGAAGTAAAATTCTTCAATGTGGCCCAAAAGACCATTCATGCGCAGGTCTAATTTTCCAGCTTTCCAATTAATCTCTAACTATCTGAGTTCCAAATTACCTGGCAACTTACTCTTCCTGGATCTTGGCTTTGTCCACCTTATTCCCTATGTTTAGTAAAGTCTTGCCTCCCATCTTGGTGCAATTTATTCCTCCTTCCAGTTTCAGTTTGAAGACTATTCATATCCAGAGTTATTTGTCTTTTGCTCCTGAAACTCAATTAGGGGTTATTCATCTCTGCATTTATCATGGTATGATTACTTTCATCATAGGATTCATCACACAATACTGAAATTACTTACTTACTTTGCTAGTGGATGCTAGTCTACAAGTATAACTTCTGTTCTTAACCCAGTGATTGGCACCCAGTAAATTTTCAGCTTTGCTGAATAAGTCTTTGACTGCAATAAAAGTGTATCCACATGGGTGGCCATGGTATGGATAGGATATGCCTGCATATCACATCTCCTTAGAATTTCCTTGGGGAACTATGGGGCGTGGTGGCGCATGCCTGTAATCCCAGCACTTTGGGAGGCTGAGATAGGAGAATCACGAGTTCAAAGCCAGCTTCAGCAATGGTGAGGCGCTAAGTTACTCAGTGAGACCCTGTCTCTAAATAAAACAAAATAGGGCTGGGGATGTGAGTCGGTGGTCAAGTGCCCCTGAGTTCCATAACTGGTAAAAAAAATCCCCTTGGGAAGTTCACAGTTTCCTCACAGTTCATAGACTATGAACTGCCAGATTTTAAAGTCAGTGTTACTTTATTTCAAAGCAGAATGTAGCCACTTCATAATGATCAAGAATTCAATTCTAATATAGAACAGAATGTGTTCATATGAATATGAAACAAGATTTATTTAACATATTGGCTGTTAGTTTCAGCAGGTGTGAGGCAAACATAATTTTTAACCTCCTTAAATGCAATTAAATGATATGGAGGATTCATTGATTAAGATTGCACCTTCACTTAGCCTCTTCCACCTTTAAAGTGCTAATTGTTAGATATGTGACAGCACCAGAAAATGAAGAACAAACGTAAGCATAGCACACATTTAGACCTGATACTATTTTAAAGTAACTTTCCTTAATGGTAGGTTTAATTTGTATTTTTACTAAATATTAAATATATTATAGTAACAGACATATTCTATAGCCACTTGCATTCTTATAATGATATTTTGTCTTGTTGAAAAAAAGTTAACATATCTCTTACCTCTTCCATGACAAACCACAATAAATTATAATAAATTAAATATAAATGAAAGAAGTCAAAATAGAATTATATGTCTAAGTCATGAGATGATTTTGGAGCAATACAAGGAAATACAAGGGTAATACTGCATGAAATATTAAATATACATATAATTAGAAAGCCAATTAAAATTAAATAATAGCAATGTAGTAGGAATACAATATTCACAGTATATGAAATCTATTCTTTTAACAAATGTTAAATTAATAACATTATTGTTAACTACAGGTGCAATGAACAGATTTATAAAGCTTATTTATCTTACTTAATTAACACTTTATGTCTGTTGATTAATAACTCCCATTTCTTCCTCCCTCCAGCCCCTGGTAACAATTATTAATAAAATCCTTGTTTTTATGTTTTTAACTATTTTATGTACATGATATAAGTGGAATCATGCAGTATTTGCCTGTCTGTGTCTGGCTTATTTCACTTAATATCTTAAGGTCTATCCACATTGTTTAACATTTCAGAATTTTCTTCTTTTTAAAGTTTGAACTGTATTCCTTTAGATATACATACTCACTACATTTTCTTTATCCATTCATCTGTTGGTAGACATTTATGTTATTTTGACACCTTGGCTATAGTAGATAGTACTACAGTGAACATGGAAGTGCTAGCCTCTTCAAGATCCTGATTTCAATTCTTTGGAATATATACTCCAAAGTTGAGTTGTCAGACCATATGGTAGCTGTTTTTTTTATTTTATTTTTCAAGAAACTTCCATACTGTTATCTATAGCTGATGCCCCATTTTGCATTTTCACCCAAAATGTGCAAGGGCTCTGCTGTGGTTTGGATGTGAGGAATCCCCCAAAATCTCATGTGTAAGACAAGCAGGTTTTAGAGGAGAAATGATTGGGTTATGAGAGCCTTACACCAATCAGTGAATTGCTCCCCTGATGAAGGCCAGTAGAATGTGGCTGGAGGAGCTGGGTCCCTGGGGGCTATGCCTTTGGGGCATATATTTGTTATCTGGCAAGTGGTCTCTCTCTTTCAATCTCTCTCCCCACCTCCTTCTCTGCTTACTGATCATCATGTGAGCTGCTTCCCTTTGCCATTCTCTTCCATCATGTTGTCCTGCCTCACCATAAGCCCGAGGAATGGAGCTTATTGGCTATGGACTAAGAACTCTGAAACTGTGAGCCCCCAAATAAACTTTTTCTCCTCTATAATTTTGCTGGTAAGGTCTTGGAATTACAGCAGCTAAAAAGCTTCCTTTTTTTTTTGTTTGTTTTTTTGTTTTGACCTGACTAAAACAGGTTCCAATTTCTCTCCCTCCTTACCAAAACTTGTTTTTCATTTGTTTGTTTTTGGTAGAACCCAACCTGACAGTTGTGAAGGCATATTGCATTATGATTTTGATTTGTATTTCTCTGATAGTGACAGTGAGTGCATTTTCATATACCTGTTGGCCATTTGTATGCCTTCTTTGCTGAAATTTCTATTCAAGTTCTTAGCACATTTTAAATTGGATTATTAGTGTTTCCATCAGCTTTTTCCTCACTGTGACCAAAAGGCCTGACAAGAACAATTAGAAGAGGAGAAATTTATTTATTTTGGTTCACAGTTTCAGACATCTCAGTCCATAGGCAGCCAACTCCATTGCTCTAGGCCCAAGGTAAGATTGAAACTTATGGAGGAAGAGCATGGCAGAGAAGAGCAGTTCAGGACATGGCAACAGAAGGGAGAAAGAGCTCTGAATGCCAGAGACAAAATATAAACCCCAAAGACACATCCCCAGTGACCTGCTTCGTCCAGCCTCTCCCAACCTGCCTACATTTACCACCCAGTAAAGCCATCAGTAGATTCATCCATTGATGGGTTTAAGGCTATTGTAGTCTGATTATTTCACCTCTGAATATCCTTGCATTGTCTCACACATGAGCCTTTTGGGAACAGCTCATATCTAAACCATAACAATAGTTTTCTTATTATTGAGTTATATGAGTTCTCTGTGTATTTTGGATATTGACCCCTTATTAGGTACATTTTTTTTTGCATATATATTCTCCAGTCTCATAGGTTGCCTCCACTTGGTCAACTATTTCCTTTGCTATGGTACATACATACAGATCATACAGACATACAGATCAGTGGACATAATTGACAGCCTAGAAATTCATCCACACACACACAGTCAATTAATCTTCGGTAAGAGTGACTATAATACATAATAGAAAAAGATAATATTTTCAATAAGTGATATTGGGAAAAGTGGATATCCACATGTAAAAGAGTGAAATTGGACTTTTATACTATACATAAACATCAACTTATATTTAAGACCAGAAACTGTAAAACTTCTAGAAGAAAACAAGGGAAAAGTGTCATGACCTTGTTCTTATATAGCAAAGAATTTATTGGTAGGATATCAAAACCACAAACAAAAAAGAAAAAAAATAAATGGAGCACCAATTTAAAAACTTTTTGCACAGTCCAGAACAATCCAATATTTCTGACATTAAAATATAAAAGCATGAGTATAATAAATTTTCTACATAAGTTCCACAGTAGGTAATTTGTACTAAAATACATTACAAATAAAAAATACTTTTAAAAATAGTACAAGGTAAAAATCTTTCAAAAAATTATTTTGAATTTTGAAAATTTATGAATGATAAAACTTTAATTTGGAATATGTTCAATGGGTTTTTCAAGAAATCTTTCCTATTCATGATTTCTATTAATTTTATTTTTATAATAAAAAGAAAGCACAGTAATGGCAAGCATACACCATTGCAGAAGATAAACCAGAAATATAGTTTTAGTTAAAATGTTATTGCTGGATTCTTTGATATGTGGGCCTATGAAACAATGAGCTATATAATGAGCAGGTCTATCTGCATCTTATCTAGCAAAATTTACATTTAATCATACATCACTATACAGGATAACTAAAACTAAACTCATGATGTCACCCTTTTTTAGATTACTTTTTATGCACATATAAAATAGTTAAGCGTACCTTTCATATTACACTGTACTTAAGTATCTGGAGTGATAGAATGGTCTTTGGATAAACTAGTCCTGGGTTCAAATTCCAAGGCTTTCACTTAACAAACAGCATATCTGTTAACCTTGACAATTGCCACAAATGATTTAAGCTTCATTTTTCCAGAGTGTGAAATGGAGTTAAAGGCTCCACTTATAAGATTCATGGTGAATTCTTTGAAGTAGCTTCAATATCAAGTACAAAACCTCATATATATGTTTTCAGAAAGACACAAATGGATGAAATCTAGCTGATATTAAAACATGTGAATAGGTATATCTTCATTTTGCTTTACCTTTGCTTTTATTTGAAAGCAGGAAGTAAGTAAAATACACATCAGGGATCTAGAATTATTTGTAGTAAACATTTTCTCAGCCAAGTTATTAAACAAAGAATAATCTATTTCAAGATTATAATTCCTAAGATAGTGAGACATTACTGGACATTATTATTGTAAACATAACACAATGTATTTTTTACCTGTATAATTCAAATTTATTTACCTAATTTGGGTCAAACTTAGGTTCCAAAGACAAAACTATGATGAAAAGAAAAAGAATAATTTCTCATATAGTATAGCATATCTTAATTTTAGTTTGTCCAAGCTTTTGATCATTCTCTATGTTGATTTATATGGATTCTATCTATGTATTCTCACTGAGGAGTTGATTCATGAATGTATAATAATAGCCAGTCCATAAAAAATAAAATACTCTTACTTGGAACACTGTTTCTATGAAGACAGTCTTAAGAAGAAATTATATGGAAGGTGATATAAGGCAGTAGAGAAAAATTGTTTCAATTCAATAAACACTGATATATTATGGTTCATACCATGGACATTACAGGTAATGTGGCTACATTTTTAAGATTTAGCACCTGTCCATAAGATTTGGAAACAGGTAAGCTGTGAAGTTCAATTCCCTTCTGGTTTAGTGACTTACTAAATTTGTGATCTTAGGAAAGTTATAAACTGTTTTAAACTTCTTGTTTGCCCTATAAAAATAGGGATACCAAAACACACTCCGCTAAGTTGTGACAATTAAATGTAAAGTTGTGAAAATAATAAGCAAGAAATAAATGTCAGTGCATTTTTCTCCTCTTCATCACAGAGTTTTGAAGAAAATTAAATTTAAAAATTCATGTATCTTAAAGATTGTATATAATTAGAAAGATATAAGGAATTGCTATTATGAATGAATAGAAAATAAGTTCCATTTACTCTTCTGTATCAATGAATACATATGTTGGCATATGTTCCTCCTTGGGCCAAAATCCCAAAGCAAGACTTTGGAAAGTAGAATGGATTTTCTTCCCCTTAGGATAAAGAACTGATATGCTTAGTTTATATGAAAGTGCCCAAAGTAGAATCTTCAGGTGTAAAAACAAAAACAAAAAAATAAAATAAAAGTGCTGGGCACGGTAGGGCACACCTGTAATCCCAGCACTTTGGGAGGCTAGGACAGGAGAATCATGAGTTCAAAGCCAGCCTCAGAAATGGTGAGGCACTAACCAATTCAGTGAGACCCTGTCTCTAAATAAAACACAAAATAGGGCTGAGGATGTGGCTCAGTGGTCGAGTGCCCCTGAGTTCAATCCCCTTTACCAAAAAAGAAAAAAATTAAAATTAAAAAAAATAAAAAGTTATACCACAGCAGGTAGTAAACATACATTTAAAAATAGGTGCAATGATTTATGGCTATATTATTATCCATGCTGTGTCAGTCCCTTAATTTACTAATTTTTAAATATTAGTTTGAATGGGGCAATGACCTACAAATGCAAAAAGGGTAAAATAATGGAAAAGTGTCTCCAAGACATATAAGAATCACAAAGGCAGTTCAGATTGATTTGTAACTAAAAACATCATCCCAATATTTCAAATTATGTGACATTTTGCATATAATTTTATTTTTATTGTAAACTGGTAAGTTATAATTACAGAAATTTACAGGGTATACATCAGTTATGATTTATTAGTGTGAGGTAGGATAATTAAATCAAGCTTGTTAACATATCTATCACCTTGAAAACTTAATACTTTTTGTGATGCACACATTTGAAATTTACTCTCAAGGTTTTTTTGAAAAAAGTAATATGTTACATATTAACTACATTCGCCATACTGTGCAATAGAACTTAAAAACATTTATCCTTTGACCATCCTCATCCTGAACCCCAGCCTCTCTAAACAACAGTCTACTGTCTGCTTCTGAGTTGGATTCTTTTCGGTTCCACATTCACATAAGTACATGCAATGTTCCTGTCTGTACCTGAATTACTCCACACAATGTTCTCTGATTCCTTTATGTTGTTGCAAATGGTAGGATTTCTTTCTTTTTTAAGGCTGACCATGGGTATAGATAAACATTTTATTCTTCTCTTCTTTGTGCTGATGGACAGTTGGGTTGATACCACACCTGACTGAATTTAATAGTGCTGTAGCAAACATGGGGTGCACAATTTTAAAATCATGCCCCTCTTCCCTTTAACATACTTAGTGAAGCCTTTACATATAAGTCTACTGTTTGTTTAAGGTGAAAAAACATTGAATAAACTGTGAATAAATCATTGCAGTTCAGATTTTAAAGTACGTTTGACCTCAGTCCATTCTTCATAACTCATGAAAGCTCAAAAAGTGTGAGTACCATGTAAGAAAAATTTACTTAATAAATAAAAACCATGCATTTCTTTTAAAAATCTTTTAGAACTGAAAGTTATGTGTTGCTCAGTATTTTCTAATATATGATTTAATGTTTGATTTCATGGAAGAAATATAAAAATTTATAGTTTTCTTTAGCACCATAAATAGAACTTTTACTGAGTAAGAGTAGGTTTATATTACAATATAATATTTTAAATATATACATTTAATTGATTATGCATAGATATATACTCAAAGAAAATTTATAAAATAAAATTATTTATTAAAATTATAGGCTTATGGGATCTTCCTCATTTTTTTCTCCATTGCTTTTATAAGTAAAAGCAACACTTAATTTAGGGGAGAAAAGCCCACTGCAATGCATCATACATTGCAATTTTACTTGCAAGTTTTTGTTCTTTCCTGCATAATCTGTGGGGTATAAAAACTTTCAATCAGTTTTCAACTTTTCTACCTTGTACAAGGAGCTTTTAAATTTGAAGTTGTTAAATTGCTCAGGGAAAATAGTTTGGGATTTATTAATTAATATATGCTAATTAAGAACACAAAGTATTTTAAAGATGCATAAGCAGAAATAGAATAGAAATTTTAAAAGTAGCTTCAGGCCACTGAAGTAACAAAAGGACAAGTTAAAAATTATTAACAATAGACCCACAGGACCTATGGAGAGAACTCTAGCTGTAAGGAAAGAATTATGTGTGCACTGGCTGACTTTGGACCTTATGTGATCTTCTAGTGAATAGAGCTGTTAGAAGCTCATTTTGTTTGTCACTACAATAATATAGAAAACTCTGAACTTAGACCTTGAGACAGTCTATAAGATGTAAATTTGCAAAACATTTGGAGATTTTCTTATCTATGAGAATTATGGAATTTATGTTCAACTTCCAAATTTAATTTTCTGGAATTATTATTTAAAATATAAATATAATAAATATAAATATATAAGATCATATATTAAATAAATACAAATAATATAATGTAAATATATAATATTTATAATAAATAATTTATAATAAATTGATTTATAATTAATATTAATAAATTAATTTGTGATAAATATAAATTAATTAATTAAATATAAATATATAAAATTAAAAATGTTTTTGTCTCTCAGTAATGGATGATCTCAAGATTATTTCAGTAATCTTTAAACTAAAAATCACAAAGAGTAACCAGAAAATATTTTAAATTTTAAACAGAAAAAAAAACCAAGATGTAGTTGAGACTCAAAGTTTTGGATACAATTTTTCAGTATCTTAACATCAGACAGTCTGATAATTAATCTAGTGCATTGATTTCCCTACAATAAATAGATGGATAAGTCCCCATCATGAGATGGCAATATGGTCATTCTACTTCAAATTAGCCATTACTTCAATCAAAGGTCAATTCTGTTTCCTAAATATTATCCTAAGACTATTATGAAACGATATTATCTTACAAAATGTAATTGACTCTTAAAAAGTAAGCATATATAGTAAGCCCATCTTAGTGGATATATTTCAAAATAACTATTTAGATTTATGAAGAACCTATATTGCTCAAACTAGACAGGCTGATACAGATTTTTTTGAACTATGATTTTGACATCTGATTTAGGAATGCAATTCAATTTCACATTCATACTCTTTTAGTAAAGAGATTAAATCAGGTTCCCTAATGTTAGCAGAATGTTTATAGGGAAACCATCAGCTTTTCTCTTCTCCTATGTAATAGATTCACTTTCAACCAGTAACGTAGTACCTAGCCACTGTCAACAAGGCCAAACCTGACAGCAATCACAATCACAACTGACTGCAATACAGTTCTCATTTTTTAAAAATTATGACAAACAGCTATTATATTTTATGAAATTTGAATATGTTGTCAAATCAGTGTAAGTCTGCTATTTGGATTATAGTCAACAAAAAGAAATTATATGTTTGCTACATGTTACCTTGACATCTGTGGAATTGCCAAATAAGAATGGTCAAAATCTGAAGGTGCTATAACTTATTGTAATATTACGTCTGTTAATTACATTTGCTCTAAGAATGTTATTAAAGACATTTTCAAGTATATGACTACCTTCCCTATGTGAAGTTTCACATTGGAAACATCTTTTCGAATTTAGCTCCAGAGAAAGCTTTCTTCCACCCAGGTACTGGTGTGCAGTATCCACATTGGAAATAGGAATATGTAACTGTCTTTATTTCCCTTTCTGTTTTGAGGGGCAAGGAGCCCTAGATAAACGTTCCCCTCTCATTAGTTGTCAAGAGATTAGTACAAGAAATCAGATCAAAAAGAAATACACTGAGACAAAAAGACCAAGAAAAAGACTGCAAGGAAACCACTAGATTGAGTAGTTTTTGGAAAATAGAATATACCTTAGACCCATTTATTTTCAGGTATATATTTCAAAACCCACAGCAGATGTCTGAAACTGAGTAGTTCCAAACTCCATATATACTGTTTTCTCCTATATGATAAACTTTAATTTCCAAATTAAACACAGCCAAGATTATTAAACAATAATTAGTAAAGATAAAAAGAGAACAATTAAAATGATATGCTGTAAAAATTATGATAAAGGTGGGCACAGTCACTTATATCTCTCATCACAGTGACTGTGTAGACTGAGGCAGAAGGATCACAAGTTCGAGGCCAACTTAGCAAGATCGGCAACTTAGCAAGATCCTTTCACAAAATAAAATTAAAAAGGGCTGGTATTGTAGCTCATTGGTAGAGCAGTCCTGGGTTCAATCCCCAGTACTGCAAAAAAACATTAAAAAGTTAAAAAAAAAAAAAAGTAAAATAAAAAGTCTATTAATGTAGTTTCCTCCCGCTTTCTCTCTGCATTTTCAATCTTTTATGCCTATTGCAATGCAATATAGCAGCATTTTCATACTAATTGTGCAACTAAAACCATGGAAATCAAAGCAGTAGATGAAGGGACACCACTATATTTTGGTAGTGAATAGGCATAAAAGATTGAAAAGAATGCAATTCTCTACTAGTTAGGATGAGATAGACTGTGGTAACAAAAAAGACCCAATCGTCAATAAAGGAACAATTGTAGCTCTACAGTGGATTTTCAAGTCAATGGAGAAGGGCTTCTCTTCATCTTGTCTTTAGGGACTCAAGAGCCTTAGCTGGCAGGAAAACACACACACACACACACACACACACACAAAGTACTTGTGGACCGGAGGTAGGTGAAATATGTCAGTCCTGAAAATGGCCCACTATGCTTCTTCTCAGTTGTTGTTTTTTTTTCTTTTTTGGTACTGAGGATTGAGATCAGGGGCACTTGACCACTGAGCCACATCCCCAGCCCTATTCTGTGTTTTATGTAGAGACAGGGTCTCACTGAGTTGCTTAGTGTCTCGCCATTGCTGAGGCTGGCTTTGAACTCGCGAATCTCCTGTCTCAGCCTCCTAAAATGCTGAGATTACAGGCGCGTGCCACAGCGCCCAGATCTACTCAGTTCTTATCTGGAAGGATTTATTCACTCAGTTGCTACTAACTGTAGGTGAGGCTCCAAAATTCAGCAGAACCACGTGCCAGGAAGAAGAGGAGCATGAATGTTAGAGGTCTTCTTTACAAATATAAAAATAATAAATTAAAATTGAAATACAGCTGGGCGCAGTGGCTCATACCTATAATCCCAGCGGCTCCGAAGCTGAGGCAGGAGGATCCTAAGTTCAAAGCCTACCTCAGCAACTTAACAAGGCCCTACAAGACCCTATCTCTAAATTAAATATATTTTTTTAAAGGGCTGGGGATGTGGCTCAGTGGTTAAGTGCCCCTAGGTTCAATCGCGGGTACAAAAAAAAAAAAAAATCCAATTAGGTATAGTAAAAGGTTTTTCTTTTATTAGATAGTGACAATAATTTCTCTGTAAATTTCTTGTCCACTAAAACATCCCTATTTCCACATATGCAATAATTTTCACTATATCTTTATCTTTAACTTTATCTCTGTATGCAGAGATGTCAGAATCTTTTAAGGGATTGTGATTGACAGGAACTATTCTGTCATGTGGAACACATTTCAGCAAAGATTAAATGTAAATTTTGTGAAAGCACAGAAGAAACACAATGAAAAAAATTCCTATTTACATAAACAAATAAAATAACTTATTTAGTGTTCATTTGCAATATATATATATTTCAAGTGTCTAGTAATTTGAGTTATAGTTGAATTCTCAATTTCCTAAATTTTAATATTTTAAGTGATGATGGTTAAAATAAAATAAAACATTTAATTGTTTAAATTGAAATTTTTCAGTGTCATTTTTCACAGTCGAAATATCTGTGCTGTTACAAAATGTGATACACTGTTTCTGGTTAGAGTAACTGGGAGACAATTTCTCAGAGACCCTTGAACTGTGCATCATCATGGAAGGAGAGCACTGTACATCATTATAAGCATATCAACGCACCCCAGTACAGTCCCCTGGAGAAAAATACTTCGTATTTAACATCAATACCACTTTCTCCGGACATGTCCTATTATGAAGTTTCATAACTCAAAGGAAATATCTCTATGTAACAGAGGGCAAAAATTATATATAAATGGGAAATGATTGAAAAATTCACACTCAAATGGACTGTAATTCGTTCCTTGACTGGAGAAGATACTATATTATAATGTAAATTACCTTGATGCTTTACTTTCAGAGGAGCACATTGTTCTCATTTTTTTGATAGGCACTTGCTCTAATCCGTAAAAGACAAAACTATTTGCCTTTCCTGACTCTCTGTAATCCATATTATTCAGTTTTACATAGATGTTTATTTTAGCAAAATCCTCAATAGATGATTCACTCATTAATCTGCTAAACATCCCTGACAAGTGAATACATCTTCTCTTATTTTGAAAGTGAGGTTAACATTATCCTTCACCCCACAGAATAGCCAGTGAAAGACTGAATTCCTGAAATGCCATGTAAACACGTCTAGTCAGTTAAGTCACATTTTAAAATTAATTTTTCCATTGTAGAATACAACATGCTCCCCAACAGATCATTTTCTTTGACTATAAATAGAACATATTTACCTAACAATAGGTAAAAGGAAAAATATCTCAATGGGAATTCTGCTCTTACCTAAATCATTTCACTAGTTATCTTCTAAGAGAACTCTTATTGATAATCCTTTAGGGAATGAACAAGAACAAAATAAGCCTTTTTGTCCCTCCTAAAGCAAAATTCTGCCCAAGACTCTCTTTAATTAATCCAATGTCATACATTACATTTCTGAATTCCTAAGAGATCATTACAAATTAGCTTCTTTTTTTTGGAAGGGATACTGATCATTCTGGGAAAGAGACATACAAATCCCAGTGATAGTATATTTTCCTTACTTGCAAGCCATTTTGCAAAGACCTACAACAAAGAGGAGATGTAAAATAGTCAACCTGACTCATATTTTCAATTGCAGGCTTTGTTCTCTTGAAAAAGAAATGGGTCATTGGTTAACAGTACAGTAAAATCAAACTCAAATTTGTATACTGTGGTTCACCTCAAACATATGCCTGGTATATTAAAAAGAATAAATGTTGTGTCTTAAACTATTTAAGGGCATGAATATCTGTCAAACTAATGTATGAAATTCAGTGTTATCACACAAGTGTATAAAATGCACATGAAGCAATGACTGAGGCACAATAGGTGGAGCACTGCCAAGCTTTTACTAGTGTAATTATTTTAAAGGGCATGAGCACAGCCATGATATAATTTGCTGGTGACTGATGCTTGTAGTGGAGTATGAGACTCCAGGCAGCCATATCAATAATCTGATGCTTTAGGTTTTCTAATGCTTTGCATAAAGCAAATGTTAACTGATTTCATTGGTTAGATGGATAAATGGTCGGATAGACAGATGGATAGTTTGAGGCAGATGGAGAAGTTTTCAGAGATCTTGAAGCCAACATAAGTGACATCAGAAAACTATTGTTATTTCACAATAACATACACAGAAAAGAATGAATAAACTTGTTTCAGTTTACTATAAATGGAAAAATTATCTTTCATCTCAGAAAATTATCCTTGATTTTTGTTTGTATATTTGTGGTGGTAATGGTTATTCTTTTGCACTCATTAATTAATGCTATTAAAAGGAGCTATGTGGAGCCTGGGTTCACTGCTAACATGGATCTGGTGAAAGAAGGAATGCACACTTGACTTTCCGTTCCATTGCTCCCTTGGCAGCTCATTTCTTTGAGCTACTAGAGTATTGAAATGGAAAAGATGTGTGCTTGCTGAAACACCTTGAGCAAAATTCTTGTCAATTTCAATCAGCTGCCTACTTAGGAGTTTGGAGCCAGCTAAGGGACACGAGGTAGGGAGTTAGGCATGAATGAGTTTACATCCAAGCTATCTCTCCTGGAGCTCCAGAACTGCATCATTAAAACTGATGCAGCCCTTATTATTAAAAAGTTAATTTTTTTAATTAAAAAAAAGTTTAACTGATTAAAATTTAACTGTATGTTGGTTGATTTCTAAAACAGGAAAACTGAACTTAGTGTTTAAATTGTGAGTTTGACAATTGGTGCAGAAAGTTCTAGTTTTCACCCAAAGGGCAGAAATGACTAAATAGTATCCCCCATTTTCCCTGTCAATCATTGTATATTGGATAAAATTTTGAGTTATGATTGTCATTAGAAACCATCAGAAGAATTAGGTAATAATAGTCATTCCATGAGCTGCCATGCTTTGAAAGATTAGGATTTCTGATCATTAGTGGATATTCTTCTTATCAAAACAGTAATCCTTCTTTGTGCATATGCATGCTATTGTTTTTCGAGTATTAGAAACAGCTCGTTCGAAAAATGTGAGCTGGCAAAATGCATTTATAATTATGAGCCACCTAAGAGTAGCAGAAGAGTTTATTTAGTCCTCACGACATGTCATAGCAGGCAATAGCACATAACATATCATATTTTTTGCATAAACATGTGTGCTCAGTCTATTTTGCACACTAATGAGGAAGTCCTTAGCACCCATTGGCCTTTTCTTTTTGAGGTTCCTAAGTAAAGGAACACAAGTACAAACCATAAAGGTGGCATTTAGCTTTTTCTTTACAAGTGACTTATATAGGTTTTGGCTCTGTGGAACAGGCCAAGTCATTTTAAAAAAAATACTTTACTTGGAGCTTTACTTGGCATGGATAATTTCCCAAACAATGAGAATTGAAATTATAAATGTGGAAAGTTTTCTGTTCTATACTGTAATTTTCTCAGGAACTAATATCCTTTAAAATTGCATTTGTTCACTTTACTACAAAAAAAGAACCCTGCCAAGTTGTCTTTCACTCATCCTTTCATCCTAGGATCCCTCAGCAGCCATACTATTGTATTTTAATTTTTACTGTATTACAAAATGTATTTACCTGCCATTTGTGGAGAGAACCTCTTCTGATTTTGTACACCAAAGTGCAGAATTTTGTCAGTGCATGACACTCAGACCAGTTATTTGATTAAAATTTAACTTAATATTTTCAAATTAAGGTCTAATATGTTAAAATTGTGAAGTTGCTGGTACAATGCCATTTCTGACTTTTCTCAGAACATTTAAGAATGCAATATTTTGCTGAGCCTACATGCCTACATAGCAATCAATGTCAGAATAGCAGCAAATTATCTCAGACAGCCAAGCTCTTTCCAGTTTGCCTGGAGTCTAGTGCCACCCTTCATCATAGTAAAAATTGTGTTCTTTCATATAGTACACTTAATAGTGAAATGTTTCTTGTTTCAGTGATTATATCCAACCTGAGAAAAGAAAAGGTCTATGAAGCTATAAGTTTTTAAAAACATTTAAAAAGTATATTTCTTACTAGAAGTATGGAATGTATAAACAAAATATGTTCATATTGAAAAAGCTCAATTTTTAATGTCAGTAGGACCAACCAGAGTAGGAAGTGGGCTAGTTCTTGACTCGCATTCAAATTGCTTCATTTATACACTTTACCTGCTAGACTCATTAGGAATTTATGTTTTAAATTAATGCCTTAATATATGTCTTGGTTTACTCACTGTCAAATGGCTATCCACATTAATAAGAAGTGTGCAAATGGGTTGAGTAGATAAATCTCCAACCTGTCATGACACAGAAAAACTGCAAGATTTTGAAACATCACAGATTCAGGCTTTAGATCAATTGCTGCTCCTTTGGAATGGTGTCCTGGTCATTCTAGGGACATCTGGGATAAAGTATTTAGGGATTATCTGGATTTGAGCTATTCCATACCTGGCAGCTCCTAGGCTTCATCCAGTGTTTTAATTAGAAAGAGATTTTGGTTCTCAGAGGACAAGTGTCAGTGGGGCAGCTTGATCTGAAGAGCACATGTCCATGGACAGTTCTGCATTGTTTGGTTCTTCCTTCTGGGTTGGAGCCTTTTTGCTGGAATTGAGACATGCTCTCCATTTTCTTGTCAATCACACTATGATTTGTGCCTATATTTTGGAGATTTTTACATTTAGGCAATCGTCTCTGCTATTATGCAGCCCCCTTCAATTTCATGACAGGACACTCACTACTGAAGGTAGGATGGTTTTAGATACAGAGAAAATTCTAGTTGTTCCGTTAGTGACTCACATTTATTTCTAAAAAGCACCAAAGAACCAAGAATATCCTTCCTCGTTCTCCTATTCTCTGCTTGAATTTTCATTTCCCCCTTGCTCCTCTCAATTTTCAGAGTAGCTAGAAAAATAATAGATTCAAAACTCTTACAATTTAATGTCAACTTTTAACATAAAATCTAGGAACATGTGTTCTGTTATTTACAAAAATAATCTATGTACCTGAACTCATATGACACACTAAGGAATATTCTATAACTGGATACACTTCATTTGATTCTACAAATATTTGTTAATAGTGCAAAGCACTGTACAAAATGCAGAAGACAGATTTCTGCAGAAGGTCCTCCCCTAGCATGGTTTACAACAAAACAGAAGAGAAAAACAAGTAACTACACAAATTACTTCCACAATTTTTATTAATCCTGACCCTCCTATATTTTTTTCTTTTGCCTGGACCCTTTTCCCTGGGCTAATCCCACAGCAGGCTAATTCTCCTCCTCCCAGGCACTGATTGTGGCATGAAAAGCTTACATGGCCCACTGCAGCAGATATATCAGGGAAGGCTTCAGTCTTCAGCCAAAAGACTACTGTCTCTAGAAGCACTCTTTCTGCACTAGAAATAACTATTTTTCTCAAATATAAAGGTAGTGAAAGTCAATTATAGTAAATCTGCTACAACCTGAAAATTATAAAAAAAAAATGTAAAATACTTATACATACTTAAAATATATATATTTATACACTTACCCCTCAGAGACTTTTCTTAATATCTTGACTCCTGCTCTCTACACTTTTTCCTATTTTGAAATCATGTGGTATATGTATTTTAGTCAGCATTTCTTATAAACCCAAACGTACTCCCCCAGTGACTTATCTCCTCCAGCCACACCCTACCTGCCTACAGTTACCACCCAGTTAATCCATTCTGGTGGATTAGTGCACTGATTAGTTTAAGGCTCTCATAACTCCATCATTTTGCCTCTAAATTTTCTTGCATTATCTCACACATGAGCTTTTGAGCTCATATCTAACCCACAACAATATGTAACTATGAAACTGCAGAACTTTTCAATAGTAGAAAATTACATTGTTTTCAATTTTCCTCTACTTTTACATTATTAATATGAAACTATTTTTGTGTACTAGAGTTTTAGGATTATGTCCCAGGAGTTAGCTTGATAAGAAAATTAGGACTCTTTATAGGAAGTCATAAATTGTATTTCTTAAAATTAATAAATTCATGTTTCTCTTAATAGTACATAAAATTTCCATATCATTACACTCTTGCTAACATTGAATATTATTTCTTTAAAATCTTTTTAATTTCAAAGAGCAAAGTGGTCAAATTTAACTTGCATTTCCCTGAAATCACATTTCAAATTAGATATATATGTGTGTGTGTGTGTATATATACATAGTATATGTATTTTATTAAGATATCATAGGCACAGTGGTGCACGCCTGTAATCCCAGCAGCTTGGGAGGCTGAGACAGGGGGATTGCGAGTTCAAAACCAGCTTCAGCAAAAGTGAAGCACTAAGCAACTCAGTGAGACCCTGTCTCTACTTAAAACACAAAATAGGGCTGGGGATGTGGCTCAGTGGTTGGGTGCCCCTGAGTTCGATCCCCAGTATCCCCCCCACAAAAAAAAGATATCATAACTATGCTCCATGTCCATTGGAGTATACAAAAAGTAAGAATTTGATAAATATTTAAGATTTAAACTTGTCATTCAAATTTACTTGCAAGGCATTGCTATAATAAAGTCATATTGCCACCAAACCTATATTCACACATTTAGAACTTCTGTGGGTCAATTCACTTAAAAGAATATTTTAAAAGAATTTTACCTAATTAAATATTAACTCTTTCAAACTATAACAAGTTAGTTTGGGTGGCCACCGATAATCACTTCCCAGGGGAAGAGATCTGGACACTGAACCTGTCAATGGATAAGGCTGAAGAGAGAATACCCATCAAAAAGAGAGGGAGAAACCCCTCGTAATTACATACAAATGTTTCAGCAGTGAGCAATCATGAGAAAGGAAATGCTAGAAAAGTACTTGACATTTAAATGTCAATTTAATCAAATTATGCAATTTTTTTAAATGTAGTTGAGTTTAATGGGCTTTTTAAATTGTTTAAACCATGTCTTTTTCTAAAAAGGGCCAGAAATTGAGCCTTTTGGTGTCTTAAACGTCTTTTGAACCAATATCCTTAAAGAATGACTTAATGAATTAGATCATTATACTTTTAAAATAAAAATATAAATTTTATGTTTGTCCAGAATAAAAGGTATAGCCATATCTAGTGAAAGAAAAATGATTGGTCAGCAATTATTTTGTTAATAAAATAATGTTTTGAAGAATAAATTGGAGAATTCAGGTGCATAAATTCTAGGAAGAAAAATTATTAAGATTTTGAGGAAGGCAGGATAAGGATTCTTACTTCCTCACTAATTTATTTCCCTTAATTTTAATTAGGAATTACCTTAACCCCAAATCCCTCCCTAATGTAGACTGTTCACTACACAGAGAACTAATAATTGTCTTGCTTGGGCTTTCTGATTCATCAGGTTTTTTTGTGGAACTCTGAAAAATCGGTAGTGATCAGAGCAAGAGAGCCAGGGAAATAGTTGATTCAGTTTTGTCCTAAAGATCAATGAAACTTGAGCTCTGGGCATGAATATTAATGGTATACAGTATATTTTTCACTTTCAAATTGATAATAAAATATAATTCATATGTTACTGGAGAAAAATGAAGTACTATTTTGGTTTTTTTAAATACTTTTTAGTTGTTGATGGATCTTTATTTTATTCATTTATTATTTATATGTGGTGCTGAGGATCAAAGCCAGTGCCTCACGCATGTTAGGCAAGTACTCTACCACTGAGCTACGGCCCCAGCCCCTGAAGTACTATTTTTGATCATACTTCTGTCACAAAAATAATAAAGAAGTTGTCTGCATGTGCTATTATGAGCATGAGATTTAGAAATCAGCATCTGGATTTTAATCTCTACTACTTAGTTCTGTGATCTTGGACAAGTTCTGTGCTTCTGAGCTTTACAAATGTGGATAATTGATACTATTTATGATTTGCATGAGAATTAATTAGCATTATCCCATTAAATATGATAATGCATATAGAGTAATTAGTATAGTGCCTGAGACCATTAAGTCCTCAGCATTAGCTGTTTTTTATACTGTTCTTAGTAACCAGCAACATAGGTCTGGCTTACTTCAGTTTTTTTAAAAAATGTATTAAGAATTGCCAGGAGGATTGGATAACTAGATCTAGGACAAGAAGACACGAACATTGCCCAAACTGAAACCACAAAAATTAGTGGCCAGTGAGGACACTTGTGAAATTGCCAGGTTTCAGTCCTGCACACAGCAGACAGCCTCTTGCACCTGAACCTGTTAAGGCCAAACCTTGCTACAAACCAAGAGGGTACTGTGGTCACTGCTTCTACACACCATCCACACCTGTTTGGATCGGCAGAGCCCTTATTTTGACCTATATTAGTTATCATCTAATCATGAATCAGAACCACACAATTCACTTTTAGCGTGGAAATTAATATAAAAACAATGTAACTAGTAGAAAGAGGTTACATGCTAAAAAGCAAACAAGAGGACTCTGAGGTGTTCAGAATTACCAAGTGCAAAAGCACAGCTGTTACCTGTAGGCTGAGGATGAGTGACCAGCAAGGAATTAAATACCAAGACCCCTATCAAGGTTGAAATTGAGACTTCTTTGAAGAAGATGTGGCTATCAGGAATTTTTGCCTTTAAGTGGCAAAGCAACCTGTTACAAGGGTATGGGAGGGCCACAGTACATCCATAAAAGTGCTCTCTATGATTGGAGAGTGTGAGCCAGCAGAAGCATAAAAAGTAGCAGAAGCACTGGAAGTGGAGTGTGCAAGTTTAGATAAGCAGCCCTGTGCTGCTGGATCACTGTGGGTTGGAGATACTTAAAAGCAGCCATGGTGGGGAGAAGAGTGGCTTGAGGTGCTGCTGGAACCCCTCAGTGTGAGCTGCTGGAGATTCTTGAATGGAAAAATAATGACAGAGGACCAAACTCCAAAGATAACCCCTTCCTGCTTCTATCACTTCATTGGATCACTCCAGTGCCCTCTGTTGATGAAACCCAGCATTCTACCAGCTGAAGAGAGACAATGCTTACTGGTTCCAGTACCAATATCACAAATGTAGGGCAAAGAAAAGTAGATTTGAAGCTGAGAGGAAATAACTTGTAACTGGAATGTAAGTATACAGCTTAGTTTCCAGGGAGGTTGGGGAAACAGTATCTGGCACTTTTAGGCTCTCAGACCCATGAGGTGGTGAATTTTCTAAACATAGGCAAGGGTTTCAGATCTTAAGCAGCATAAACAAAGGACTAGCAACTTTTCCACCCTTACTGCTATTAATTGCACAGAGCTTTAGAATTTACACATTGCTTTAACATTCATTATCTCATTCTATGTGTCTAGATGTCCAAATTGTAGAGCTTATATTTAAGCATTCTATTTACATCTCATGTTTCATATCATCTTCTTTCCCATGCCTAAATTAATGTCTTGCAGTAAATCATAAAGTGCATATGCAAAGTATATTTGTCAGATATTTCATGTTTGTTAAAGCATAAAATTTTACATAACTGCATAAAATTAACAAAGTCTGAGAAAATAACTATAAGCAGTGATATTTTCAGTTCACATATCAGATAAAACAATGTGCGGTGTCTATGTATACAGGTAGAAGTGAATAGGATGAATATGTAATGCATGCATGAAAATTATGTTAATTTGGAAGTAGACATTAATAGGATCCCACATGATACAGGATTGGTATATTCTTTGCATGTTTAATGAACTGTTGTTTTTATTCTTTAGTTTCTTTAATTTCTTAGTACATTTGCTCTTTCCTGGCGTAATAAACCTGAGCCCGCAGTATTTGATACTGAAAAGCATCCCTCTTTTTTAAGCACAGTTTTCTGTTAGATTCCATGATATCACACTGGGCATTTTCACTTTCTCATACCTTGTCTGCTAATACTCCTTTTGATAGTCTCTTCTATAAAATTTCCTAATGTTTGTTTCTGCTCTCAGAAATTCTGTGTTTCTGTGTGTGTGTGTGTGTTTTCAAAAATCTCTATCTCCAGCTATAGACAGGTATAGGTAGATATCTAGTTAGCATTTCTTTCTTCTTCACTTTCTTCCAAGCATCACCAACTCATATACAAAATTGGGCTCAATGAATCTTCCACAGTTACTGTACCTCTATGAGTGGGGAACACCCCAGCATTCAACCAGTTGCTTTAACCAGAGACCAAGATGTGAATTTTGTCAAATGCTCACATGTGACAGCTAGCTAGAGTCTGTTGATTCTACTTGTTAAGTATATACCTTGAGTCCAGGTATTTCTTTCCATCTTCTTGGCATTCAAATTCTAAACTATCAACAGAGTTTACATGTGGAATGCTGCTATACTAGCTATCACGTTTTCCAAGATCTATTACTGCCCCTGTTTAATCAGTTTTCTACACAGCAGCTAGCATTCTGAAGACCCCAAACAGATATTTAACTCTTCTGCTTCACAATAAAAAAGGGATGTCCTTTTGACACTAGGACAAAGTTTAAAATCCAAATAGTTTTTCACCCTTTCCTCCAAGACCTGGCTTTGTACTTCCTCTACAGCCATAGCAATCACTATTTTCCCTCCTGCTTTAGGTACCAAAAAAAAATTTCATTTCGGTAAAGATTTTTGCAATTTTCATTTCTTATATCTAAAAAGTGTTTCACCAACTTGCGACTGGCACACTCCTAGATAAAATACAATAAAGTTTGCATCCTCATAGCACTCCTTAATCTCTCCTTTTTAAATTTTTTTATATTTTTTTATTTTTGGTAGTAGTGAGAATTGAACCCAGGGTTTAGCTACATCCCCAGTCCTTTTTCTTTCTTTTTACCTCCTTCCCCTCTTCCTCCTCCTTCTTTTCCTGACAAGGTCTTGCTAAATTGCTGATGCTGGCCTCAAACTTGTGATCTTTCTGTGATAATCTCTAAGTAGCTGGAATTGCAGGCATGCACCCTTGATCCCAGCTGCCCTCCTCTTTTATGAGCATTAATTCCACTGACGATGTTAGTTCAATGTAAGAATGAGGATCACATTTTAATTCTTTTTTTTGAATGTTTCCCAGCACCTATCATGGTATCTAACTTAGAGGAGATAGATGCTCAATGTTGCTGAACAAATAGTTATTCTATCCATGATGGAATTTAGTACTAGTACATAAATCATTCACTTTGCATATTTTCAAAATTATAAAAGATATTTTTCTTGTTTTTATGTATTCAGACATCTCCAAACAGCTGAAACATAATATGCAAATCAGTTAAGTACATGCCAGATTAATATATAGTTACCTTGTATTAGTCAGCTCTTCATTGCTGCAACCAAAACACCTGACAAAATAACTTGAGGAAAGATTTATTTTAACTTGTTGGTCAGAGGTTCATTCCATGGTCAATTGGCTCCAACATAGGAATATCATGGCACAAATTCAGGGCAGAAGAAAACTATTTACCCCATGACAACCAAGGAGTAGAGAGAGAGAGGAACCGGGGAAAAGATAAGCCCTTCTAGGATGTGCCACCAGTTAACCACTTTCTTCAACTAGGCCCTCCCACCTACAGTTTCCAGCACTCACCAATAATCTATTCAGATTATGAATCAATCAATGGATTAATCCACTCCTGAGGTTAGAGCCCTCATCATCCAATCATTTCCCCACCCACCCCATCCTGAACATTGCTATATTAGGGAAAAATACTTCAGAACATAAGCCTTTGGGGTACATTCCCTATCCAAACCATAATATACATCAAACACAAAATACTATTCAAAATAATAAGCTTTTAAATTAAATGCTTAGAAACATCAGCCTATAATGTCTGCGCATATTTTCAGGAAAAAGGAAAGAAAAATCAAGTTAAAAAAGAAAACACACAAAAATCCGCCTATAGGCTCAGTGTAGTGAACCATGGTGTTTATATCTGTTTGCCTGTAAGTGAATCAGAGAAAGAAGGCATTTAATTTGTCTTAGTCAACAGAAGAAAAAGAATAATTTATGTAGTATGCAAATACTACCAATTAAAGATTTGAGTAATTAGAATGTGCTCAGACCCCATAGCAAAAATCTATAGAAGTATTTGCTATTCTCTGTGAAGAAAGATAAAAATTTATAAAAGATAGTTTAACTAATAACAAGACATGGACTGGTATACACTTTTCATGCTCACAGATGCCGCCTCTTTGAAGAAGCAAGAAATAAACTATATTTATTTTGTATGTCTATAAATTATAAGTAGACTCTTCCTGTTGAATTGTTCCCCTTGTTTGAATAGAGTTTTCGTCTCTGCTTTTTGTGTAAGCTAAGGATATTTGCTTTACTTTGTCAGTGTCTAAAAGCTGAGGACAGGTAACTGTGCACCTTAGGGATTCCTATATCATCCTTTGTGAGATAAAATAATTCATCTAGATAGTCTCTTTAGTCTCCTCCAGCCACAGTTTCATAATCCAGGAAAGATCGTTCCCCTAGGCACTGGAAGGATACTCACTCACTCACTCACGCCTATGTTTTCGTTCTGACAAACTCTCAAAGCAGATTAAAAAGAACACTGTGAAGATCTTCTCATGTAGTTTGGCAGTAGATTGTCAAACCTCAATGAACAAGGGCAACAATAGCCCTAGAACACTACCAGTTCTAGGGAATATACCATCTACAAATAAAATATAACTTGATCCACTTTAATATAAATAAATGTTTTAATTGTGGCTAAAATTTTAAGATTATCACAATATTCACAAATATTCAGTTTTAAAGATTCTGATAGAAATTTGGGATCCCTAGGCACAAGAGCCTTTAATCCCTCTTGTCAGCAAGCACCTGGAGATGAGAGTGGTCAGCCCCTGTGGGTGGACAACCTTCCCTTGGCCTGCTTCACCCACTTGCCTCACGTGCTCAGCCCCTGGGAATGCTAAACTTTGCAGGCTTCATTTAGAGGAAGTTAATGTCAGGGGGCTGACGAGCCATACTGAAAGGATAGTCAATGATGCTTTATCTTTCTAATAGTCAATAATTCTTTAACTCTTTATATCTCTGGGATACTTAGAAAGTTGTTGTATTTGAAATATTAATGGTCATTTGTTCTAAAACTGTGGATCTTAGTTTACAAATCTGAAAGATCCTCTTTTCTAACATAACACACTAAATAATCAAGTTTTTTATAAACAATGTTAACAGATTCCTTGTATAATTTTGGTATAATGTACACGTCTGCTGATCTCTAGCATCTAATACGAATTACTTTGTATACATAATCAAATTTTGTATTGTGTAATTATTTTACTTTAGATAGAATGATTAAACCTCTTCATTTTGTTAACTAGGAAATAGATGTACATATCTTCCATTTTTTCAATGTCTATGTTCTAATTCAATGTCTGGGGTTTTTTTTGGTTACAAGTAGTTATAATTATCCTAAGACATACAAAAATTATCAAAAGTAACATTTTGGTTTGAAAGGAAGAAACTGTATACTTCTTTTAATGATTTCAGGATTGTAATTATAATGATTATTACACTAAACTACATATTATTATAATTTCCCAAAGCCCAAAAACATTTTGCTTACTTCACATACAAATACATACAAGTGCAGTCAGATAAAACTTATTAATATTATTCTTTGAATAATATACTGTGGTTTAATATCACAGGGAATGAAATAGCATTTTATTAGATATTCTGCTCTGTAACATCCTAATAATTTAGAGATACAAAGTGAAAGAGTTTCTAAATCAGTACTTATTTAGCCATAAAACTCTGTGAAGGTTTTTGAACATTCAAAAACCTGTTGTCTTAAAAATATATCTGAGCCGGGCGCGGTGGCGCATGCCTATAATCCGAGCACTTTGGGAGGCTGAGACAGGAGAATCGGGAGTTCAAAGCCAACCTCAGCAATGACGAGGTGCTAAGCAACTCAGTGAGACACTGTCTCTAAATAAAACACAAAAAAATAGGGCTGTGGATGTGGCTCAATGGTCGTGTACCCCTGAGTTCAATCCCTAGTACCAAAAAAAAAAAATGCATCTCTGACAGAAAAAGGAACTGGAATGGCTCATTATTTCTATTTCATGCTTTCCTCTTGGTGTATGGCCCAAATGTTTGAAAATTGGTCTTCATATTTGAATACAGGCAAAATAATATGTCTAAACACATTAAGCCAGCTATGTTATACTTTTTTATCATCTGACTGATGTTTCTTACAGTACATTCTGGAAGGGTAAAAATTTGTTTAGCCTTTGTTCTTACATATGAGAAAATCAATCCAAGCAAATATTTAATATTTCCTTCTAGCCATGATTAGCTGCAAATTCTCTTCTTGGATTTTATGCAGGAGGATTTAGCAAGGCACAATTACACACACACACACACACACACACAAAAGATCTTGAAACACTGGATTCTGCAGTCTTACTAGTCTGAGTTATATGTGTGTTTGCCCTTTTTAAATTGACAGCTAAGACTCAGTTTGCTTTAAGAAGTGGCTTCTTAACAAGAAACCAATTTTCCATAATCCCTTAAGACCTACTTCTGTTTCCATGAAGTGTAAGTATTCTTACGGTGCCTCTTTCAGTAGCAATAAAGGTATAATGGTCAAAATCCCTTCAGTAGAGCAGGATGGAAAACATACTTAGCTGGTGATCTTCTTTTCAAGTGGTGAAGTGGAATAAGCATGAACTTTAGAAGCAGACCTACATTAAACATTGCTCTTTCATCAATTAGCTATATAGAGTTATATTAGTAGTGTAAGTTCACTAAATTTTGTCTTTAAAAATGAAAAGAAAACCCAAAGTAAATGATACCTACCTATAAGAATGTCATGAATTTTGAATAAGACAATGAACATAAAATGACTCTGCAAATATTACAAAGCCTGGGATACAGTAGGTGTATAATGACTGCTAATTATTTCCATTCCCTGGTTAGCTGCCTGAATGGTTCCCTGTCATGCTGAAGCTGTAGTATTAGAGGCTTGGGGTAAATTGCAGGGCAGGCAGTCCTATGAAAATTGTGCAAACTGTAAATTTCAAATAAGTTGTATAGAAATTGACCTTGATAGCTTGCATCCTCTCAAATACAATGAGGCATTATTCATTCAGTGGATTAATTAGGTCAAATACCTTCATGAGTCTCAAGTGCTTTTCACACATAACCACTTCTTTGCCTCCATTTCTTCAGTTATTCATTCAGCACATATTTATTTACTACCAACTATGTGCCAAGCCTATGGTGGGTGCTCGAGGAGAAAAAGCTGATTAAAGCAGTCACAGTCTTTGTTACCACAGAGTTATATCTAGTGTACAAATAGATGTTAAACAAATGTCACAAAATTCTGTATCCAAAATAAGTGATGACACTTCAGTTATTCAGGAAGTGTAATATTCATGAGAACAGTTGTTTCCAAAACCCACTCAAATATCTGCCCAAATATTATTCCATTCCATTTTTAATTGATGTTATCTACTTCCAAAATGCATTTAAATGCTTTTTAGGAAGACAGCTGTGTCTCCTTTGATGAAGGAAAGCTTTCAACATGTTATTTAGACCCTTGAAAAAAGTGTTTTTCTAGCATAAAAAGAATCTTACTGTAATTAGGCAACTCAGTTATAGAGTACAAAATATAGATGATGAATCAAATGTTTCCATTAAGGACCCACTTAAAGGTAAAAATATATTCCAAGTCCTTGAGTGCTAAACAGTAAATCACTGGGTACCTTTTCTCTATACTGTACTTTGTTTCTCCATGATTGGAAGTTGACAGTACAGAAGCAAACGCACCTGTTTTAATATAGGTGCTTTTTAGAAATTGTTTTATCCTCTTCTCTCACCTCCTTGCCTCCCAAGGGCTCACTTGTTGGAGCTTTTATGATTATATATTAGTTGTATAAAAGAATGATGTGATCTTTGCAGCTTTCAAATTACTGCCAAGGAAGCCATCTTTGTACTGCATGGAATCTTGCTTCTCATGCTGAGCACTGCAAATAGCCTTCTGCTTATTCCTTTATAGGCCTTGGAAGCAAAATGAACCATGTGTTTCCATTATGATGGCCTGACTCCGGAAAGAAATATGCAAACAAGCTTGTATATTTTTACTGAGCTCTCAATTAGTTTAATTTAGAATTGCAATGTGCTTTTTGCTGAGATGTCATAAAGCTGAAAGGAGCATGAGCAGGGCTGTTCAAGTGCAGCTCACGATGGGATCTCATTGTCATATGCGATGGCGTTGTCCAGAGGCAGCTTTAGAAAAGACATCTGAGAAACTGAAAGTGCTTAATTGTGATATAATTAAAGTGAAATATTTTTGTGTAATTTGCATTTTAACTTGTCATTGATGGTGATTAGCTTCAGTAACTTTATGTACTGTAGCTAACCACCATTTAGAATTCTAAGAAAATTAGCATTTACATATTAATAACCTATGATAATGCCTTAAGGGTATAAATTAATGAATTCTGGGCCCAGCATGCTTTATCCACCATCTGATTGAGCCTTTTCAAATCAGAACATGAGGAGCTTGTCATTGGAACATCAAATAATCAGAGAGAGGAGGAAAATACTTAACTAATAGAGCCTGACGTTGTAAAGTTTTCAAATAAAATGTTAGTGTTTTAAGAGAAATTAGTTGTAAAACTCAGATGGGTAATAAAGTTTCTTTTAAAAGAAAGGTAAATAGCAGAATTCTGAAAATCAACAGGGAGCAGTTAGATAAACAAAGAGCAGAGAACAGTCCAGGAGGACAGTCCAGGACCAGGGGATTGCAGGGAGAGGTTAGGGAGAGGCTGCAAGACCTGGAATTAATAGCATTTCAAAGTCTGCTCCAGTTTCTCTGCTGCCAATGCACCAACAACCTCCTCATGTTACAACCAGGGAAAATTAAGTGTCTGAAAATGGCAATATAATGTTGCCCTGGTTTAAAAAACAAAACACAAAATGTAAAGGCATGTTTTTGTCAACTACGAATAAGATTGCCTCGTTACTTCAGTTTAAATTGTTAAACAATTAATACATAGTTATGATTATAATTGGTTTCCTCACTAGGAATCATTAAATGTCTATGTCATAATAGCTGGCAATGTTCAGAAACTGAGCTTTAATTAAAAACTACTGGTGAGTTGATGCATGGTCGAATGAGAATGGAGAATACACATAGGAACCAAGAATAAATTGCTTGAACTCACTGTAAAAACAGAAAATTTTAATTGCCAGAATCAACTCAGGGACCTGAAAGTAGATTTCTGTGGCTTTCAGCCAGTCGCTCCTCACCCTCCTAGTCTCTCCTTCATTATTCTTTACATCAGAAACAATGATTTCATTCATCCAACAAATACTAATAACTGTCCATGTGCCAAGTTTAGGGCCAAGTTCAGAGAACAAGTTACTTCTTGTGAAATATATATTATCCTAGAGATAATAGATAAATAAGCAAACAGATCAATAATTTCAAACAGTGGTGAGGCAAAGAAAACAAAACAAGGTCACGTGGTGGAGAAGCCTGGTACATACAAGAGTCAGGCAGAATCTCTCTGAAGAAATTTTTACTAAGAGAAGAATGGTGAGAAGTCCAGCCATGTGAAAATCAGGCAGGACAGGGCAACAGCCAGTGCACAGGTCATAAAGTGGGATGAGATGGTGAGTTTAAGTAAGAGTGTACTTCCCTCTATATTACTCTGTGTTACTCTAAATATGATAAAAAGCTCTGGAATTGTAGGTAGAAAGACAATCTTACTTATATTCTCAGCTCAGGGCAGAGAAATTGGGGTAGAAAAAAATTGGCAACAGTTAAGTATAGTAAGCAGACTGCTGTAGCCACCCAGGCAATTAGGCAGCTCTGTGGAAGCAGAGACGAGAGAATGGATTTAGAGATGATTTAGATATTTTGAATATAAATCTTTCAAATTTGCTCATGAGATAAATATGGGAAGGGAAGAAATATGAGAATTAAGAATATTTTGACAGATAGTCATGCTTTTTATTGGAATGGGATAAAACAGAGGAGAGGTTTGGGGAGGGGCAGATGATGCAGAGTTCTGTTTTATTCCAGTTGGTTTTATGTGCTAAGTAAATAACCAAACGGAGATATGCTATTTGAGTCTGAAATTCACAGGAAAGAAAAGGATAAGACTGAAGGTATGAACCGTGGAAACATGGATTTTTTTTTTCTGGTGGGGGGGAGTTTTATTTTTGTTGTTTGCTTTTTTTGATGGGGGATGACCCCAGGGATTGAACTCAGGGGCACTCAACCACTGAACCACATCCCCAAACCTATTTTGTGTTTCATCTAGAGACAGGGTCTCACTGAGCTGTTTAGCACCTCATCATTGCTGAGGCTGGCTTTGAACTCTCAATCCTCCTACCTCAGCCTCCTGAGCTGCTTGGATTACAGACGTGCACCACCATGCCCAGCTGCTTTTTTTTTCTGAGGTGAGGTCTCACTGCATTGCACGGGCTGGTCTCCAGCACATGAGCTTATATGATCCTCCCACCTCAGCCTTTTTCTTTTTTCAGTACTGAGGATTGAACTCAAGGACCCTTTTCCACTGAGTTACACCCCCAGTCTTTATTAAGTTGTATTTTGAGACAAAGTCTTACTAAGTTGCTCAAGTTGGCCTGCAACTTGCATTGCTCCTGCCTCAGTGTCCCTAGCCACTGGGGTGACAGGTGTGCACCAATATGCCTGGTTATTGAGGTCTCTGAAAGTGTAAAAATGGATGAGATTTTGTAAAGAAAGAATATGACAGAGGAAATGCTATCTCAATATTTAAAGATTGGTTAGGGAGATGCAAACAAACTGAACTGATGATAAGCTGTCAGATAAGAAGAAACCCAGGAAAATGTGCTATTGAGGAAGCCAAGAGATGAATGTGCTTGAAGAAGGAAAGTGGTAAACTCCTAGATACCAGCTCCTCAGTTATTTCCTTTGGTCACCATCCTTGTCCTGTGCTTGAGGAAAATTGTGAATTTCTAAGCTTGTTGTCACACAATTCACATCCTCAAATCTTTTAACATGCCAATATTCACTCATTCATTTTAGTTTAGTTTTATTTGGTTTTACTGTATATGTTTAAGATGTACATGATTACAGTAGTCAAGAACCAAGACTGGTGGTTACCAGGGGCAAGAAAAGAGGAGGGAATGTGGAGAAATAAGTCAAAGAGTACAAACTTGCAGTTCTGTAGGATGAATAAGTCTAACTATCCATAATGAGGATAGCTGATAATATTGTATTATATACTGAAAATTTGCCAGAAAAGTAGATTAAAAGTAAATTTAGGTGCTCTTAACACATATACAAACACACACAAAAAAATTATACATTTTTCTTGTTTTGTTACTCTTTCAGTAATTATTTATAGGACTTTTACAATATGCAAGTTATTGTGTGGCATGTGTTATGTTAGATACAATTGTGTATAAAATAGGCCTTCTCCTTATGATAGAATAAGCTGCTTTATGCATTCTTGATCAAATTCCTCTCCTATCTCTTGTAACTATTTGAAATGTGTACTACTTTCAAACATCTTATCTAATCTCATTGCTACTACTTTGCCCCTTACACTGGTACAGTTGTAAAAGTTATAAACCTACACACAACTTACCTAATGTTTTGATTTATGAAGTCTTTGAAATGAGGCATTTTCATACTCCTGAATATCCCATTCCAGGTCAATTTTATATCCAACCTTGATCGTATGCACTCTGTCCTTCTGGAGCTTGCATGTCTTCTCTATTCTGTATCCCATCTCCCTATCTCCCAGCTCTATTCCCTCAAATCTCTGCTGTCCTTCAGCATCCAGTAATTGATTCCAAAATCCCTTGTGGATATGAAAATTTGTGGGTGTTCAAGTTTCTTATATAAAATGGTAGTGCAGTTACATATATGCCGTACATATCCTTCTATACCCTTTAAATGATCTTTTACTTACTGTACATAGTATAATATAAAGTTATGTAAATAGTTATTACATTCTATTTTTATGTGATAATGACTAGAAAAATATAGTCTTTATGTCTTCAGTACAGACACATATTTTTCCCAAATATTTTTGATCAAAAATTGACACCACAATTACTTCAGTCTGTGAATGAAGAACCTGCTAAGGTAAAATGCCATCTGTGTCTAATGTATGTGCATGCACACATACATGAACATACTGGATATTCTGTAAGATTATATTCTTTTGTTTTGTTTTGTTTTGGTACTGGGGATTGAACTCAGAAGCACTCCACCACTGAGCCACATCCCCAGCCCTATTTTGTGTTTTATGTAGAGACAGGGTCTCATTGAGTTGCTTAGCACCTCGCAGTTACTGAGGCTGGCTTTGAACTCACAATCCTCCTGTCTCAGCCTCCCAAAGTGCTGGAATTACAAGTGTGCACCACTGCACCTGGCTAAGCTTATGTTCTTTTGAATTGTAGTCTTTCATTTTTTGGTATCTAATCAAATTGATGGAATGGTGAACCTAAGAATGTTTTATAAGAATTTGCTATTACTCATATTATTAATTACCTCTTAAAATTTGCCATGTAAGCCGGGCACAGTGGCTCAAGCCTGTAATCCCAGCACTTAGGGAGGCTGAGACAGCAGATTCGCGAGCTCAAAGCCAGCCTCAGCAATGGCGAGGTGCTAAGCAAGCAACTCAGTGAGACCCTGTCTCTACATAAAACACAAAATAGGGCTGGGGATGTGGCTCAGGGGTTGAATGCCCCTGAGTTCAATCCCCAGTACCAAAAAAAAAAAAAAATTGCCATGTACTATAACAAGACATCTATATATTTGTTTGAAAAGTGCATGGCATTTTGACTGCTTTGTGAGAAATTTTTGTCTATTTTGTACCAAAACCAAGTGCCCATATGATGACCCCATCATATTTTCATACAAGCAATTGTTATAATTTGATTCGTTAACATTTCTAGATATCATGTGTCCCTGAAGTAGTTTAAATGTGATCTTTTTTTTTTTTTTTTTTTTTTTGGTACAGGGGTTTGAATTCAGGGGCACTAGACCACTGAGCCACATCCCCAGCCCTATTTTGTGTTTTATGTAGAGACAGGGTCTCACCAAGTTGCTTAGTGCCTCGCCATTGCTGAGGCTGGCTTTGAACTCGCGATTCTCCTGTCTCAGCCTCCCAAAGTGCTGAGATTACAAGCGTGAGCCACCGCACCTGGCTTAAATGTGATCTTAATAAAAAATGGAAATGCAGGTACTGAAATCCCAAAGCATTTCTCTATTTCAAAGTGGTCATCCATGTGATCCAACATACCATATGCATGCACTACTTTTAAATACATATTATGTTAATGGCAACTCCATGAGTTTCAGAGAGAGCTCATGGACTTCTAAAAATAAAGCCTTGAATGCAAATTTGCAAAATCTTTTTCTATAACATTTGATACTTTTGAGCTTTTACTCTGGAAACTTCTACTTCTTTGATTTCATCTGCCAAGCCTCCTACTCTGTTATAATCTTCAAATTATTTTTTCCCACAATCACATCCTCAGACAAAAGTTTCATTGAAATTCTTCCTGAATGTTGCACTGAATTTTACAGCCACTTCCTTAAAAATACATATTTAACCCATTTATTTTGGTTTTACTTCATATTCTTATATGCAGTTACCTTCTAGACACCTGACACCTGAAACTCATGTCCAAAATGAAATTCATTGTTTTTAAATATCTAGTAAACCATACTTCTCTCATACTATCCAAGCAAAACCTTCCCAAGTTTTCTGGCTATTATCCAACATATTGCAACTGCCATCTATTCATTCACACAAGGTGAAAACCAAACCTTTCCTCTTTCTTGTCTTCCTTATCCATTGTCTTCATCCAATAATTGACTTGATTCTTCTTATTTAATTCCTTAATATCTCTCAGATTCAGCCTCTATATTCTGTACCTATCACATTTTCTCTGATTTGCCTCCTTATTATCTTCTTCTGAGTTTACTACAGTGTCCTATTTGTTGGCTTCTATGTCTTCAATCACTGTTCTTCAGCCCCGCCTTCATAGACAGGTATGCCTCCTCCCAACCCCCGCCAGCCTCCCCTTTGGTGAATACTCCTTTTCTGTGCTTCCTAATTTCCTGTCTATGCTTAATTATATTCATATCTTTGAGTATCAGTTTATATCTCAGTCTTGCCCACTAGACTATGAACTTCTTTTCAGTAGGAATATTATATGAATTGTGTTTGATTCCAAATGCTTAGCACAGTGACTGAAATAAACTAGGTAGTATATAAGCACTGGTTGAATAAACGAATGAATGGAAATGTCAAATCCACATTACCATTTTTAAAATTTTGCTGTGCATTTCTTCTTCTACACAAGGAAGAAACACTGCCAAACACACTTTTTACACTACCTTATGTAGTTTTCCCCAAAATAAGAAACAATTGTGTTTATGTTGAAAGATCCATAGGTTTATTGTCTAAATTCAAATATTTGCAAGGCTTCACAGGATTCATAAATACCTTTGGTAGCATGGTAATAGTAAAGTGGAGTGGAGCAGCTGCAGCGTACAGGGGAGTACACATCTTACCTTCAGCATTCGTACCCAAATACATAAAAGTGAAGAACAAGTAAAACACATCTTCTCTCGAGTCAGGGTTTCCAGCTGATGATCCCTGCTGCAGATGCACTATAAAAATTTAGTACTCCTGCTACTTCAGCCCAGAAAATGAAATATTTTAGATAAATGTGCCCTATATACATTATATAAATTGTATAAGGGCAAGAGAGAATTCAAAGAGTTTTAATACTTTTGTCTTTTTCTAATATTCTCTCTTCTCATTTCCCAGGCACAAACTCATCATGTGTCACACAGCTAATTCTGGGTCAACTTTCTCAGAGTACTTAGAGTGCTTCTAGTTTTTATTGATTCCATCATCATGACACATTTTTCAGCTGCTAACTCCTATCATGTTTCTGTTACTATAGATACAGTGAATTTTTTAAAAAGGGAATAAGTCATTAAGCCTTTTAATACCAGAATTTTTTTTTAAATTTCTATAATCTACCTGACTGGGAAGAGCAGTAGTTCCAAACTCAGTAATTTGAAATGGTAGATCAATTTCCATAACCTATCTTTTCTTTCACAAATAAATGAAGTTCTCTTTCTTACAAAATATGAATGATAATGGTAACAGAATAATAATCATAATAAATGGATATATGTGAAAGTCCGTTGTAAAATATAAACATCTATGTAAAGGAAATAGGTTGTCATTGCTGTTATTTTTTAGCCTTCTGTCCACTTATTCTAACTCTTTTAGGTGTTGACAAGGGTTAGGAAGAGTATTCAAGTAATTAGACTTTCACAGATAGTAACAAATTTAGTCAACCTGCCAAAGCCATCAGAGCAGGGTTTCTATTCATGTCATTATGGCCACCAGGCACAGCAAGTGAGGAAACAGATAAGCACAAAATAGCCACTCTTCCTACACTGACTAATCCACAGGAGGGAAGAACAACAGATCTGCAGTACTGAACTAGCATATCAGTGCCAGGCCATTAATTTACAGTCCTCATAAGATCACCTCTGCATGGTGCACAAACTCATCTCAAACTCCTCTTTGGCAATCTGAAAATGTAGTTGCTGGTTCATGTTGTCCTAACTACCACTTGCATTAGTAAAATATCATTAATATGAGGAGAACCTTCATAATTATGACAATCAGGAAGGGAACCTAGGGAGTTCAATCTATGTGGAGACTTGTCCTACTTGACCTAGTTTCAGCCTTGTTCTTAGCTTACCTCACTGTCATGGTTTTAGGAATGTAAATGTTCTGTAGACTCCTCTTTCTTCGCTTGCCTATTTCTCCTCAAGGTTTTTCTTGCTAACTCAACTCATTCTTTCAATGGTGTCTAAAATTAGTACATTTCTGCCTTCCTATATTAATAGACAGGAATTGTTATTAATAATGCCCAATGATTGTTGCTGTAATAAGTGTTTATAAACATTTATGAGACATGTAATAGCTAATCATGATAGCATACGTAAACCTGGTATGTAAGAAAGAGAGAAAGTAATTTTATTACATTATAATAATAGTAATGAAGTAATAAAGCCTCTGATAAAATGATAATATATGAAGTTTTATAAAAATAAAACTTCCTCAAAGTATTCTGATTTATTTATTTTCTTGGACATTCAAAAATATATATCTCTTGGGAACATAAGATGAGTTAGACTCTCAAGAAACTAATGTTTCTTCCTAGCGATGGACAACATCAAAATAATTATGACAACTATAGTTGAGGAAATTCAGTTTTTTAGAAATTCATGGAAGATTATGACACAAGAAGAAGGGCCACTAATGTATTCTAAGGAAATTAAGCAAAATTTGCTGGAGAATGAAATTTCTTCATCACTAAGATTGATAATTCATATATAGAGGTGATGCCAACATAGAGCTGAATGAAATTCTGACCTTAGTTCACAGTATCTTTGAAACATAGCCTGCAAAGATTTTCAGCTCCATAAATTCCTGATATTGTAAGATAAACGTACTTATTAAAGTAATAAGAATTGTTTGTTTTTAGAGAGGTAACCTAGAAACTTTTTGGATTGCCTCGAGTTCAGCATAGAAAACATGTTAGTTTTCCTTGACAATTTTTATATATTATCTGCTGTCATATGAGTTTTCTGTTCAAATTTATACTATGTGCATTTTCTAGGAGCCCATAAACTGAGAAATTCACAGACATATGTACACACACAAACACATACTCCATACAAATACATCAGAACATTTGGAAGAAGTAAATGAAAAACTATTTCATAGAATTGTTTCTGAAAAACAGGCTTCTTCAAATTCTCACAGTGCCTTACTAAAAATGAGCTCCTAATTCAAAATTATAAAGCAAATATTTCCAATCACCTTAGAATATACACAAAGTAGTATATAATATTTTCAGAAATAGAAATATTTGAAAGAGGCTACAAAATGTTTGAAAAGATTAAACATGAAGCTATAACACTGGAAAACAATAATGTGTGACATGAGAATAAAGTCTGAGGTTAAAATGCTTAAGAATCTTTTTGTTATTCAGATAGTGTGGACACCCTTTATTAAATTTATAATTTTGTGTCAAGTATGAATATAACACTCAACAGCAACAACTAAAATATAAGTATGGAATATAGAATTTCTTAAAAGAGTAGGAGAGGCAAGGAGAATTAAGAAAACGAGCACTCCAATAGATAGTGTCCTACTGGGAGAGCTATTAATTAGCATAAACTGTACATACAACATGCATTCATTCAAACAACATTCATTAATTTGTCTACAAAATATTTGTTGAATGTATACTGTGTCTACATGTATTCCTAAGTACATTACAAATAGATTTTTTCTTGTGTATTTTTGTTTACCAAACCATCTCAATATTAATATTAATGATTTAAAATAATATCAATGATTTCTTTCTTTCTTTCTTTCTTTTTTTTGGTACCAAGGTTTGAACCCAGGGGCACTTTGTCACTGAGCCACATCCCCAACCCTTTTTCGTTTTTAGTTTTTTATTTTGAGACAGGGTCTCACTAAGTTGCTGAGGGCTTTACTAGGTTGCTGCTACTGGCTTTGAACTTGAGATCCTCCTGCCTCAGCTTCAGAGCTACTGGGATTGCAAGTGTGAGCCTCAATGATTTCTTTTGATCATGACTTTTTATATAGGGCAAGGTTTACTCTTTATTTCATAGAACATTAGCTGGAGGTGTTTAACAGAGAGCTGGAGCATCCATCACTTTTAGACTAGGTCTAGCTGTCAGTTGGGAACGTAGCAATGATTGAAGGACAGGTGTCTTGGTGCCTTTCTACATGTGTCACAGGAGACTGGGTCACAGCTGAAGCTACAAACCTCAGCTTTTATGTCCTGACAAAAGAAAAATTAAAGCCAAGTAAGATAATTTTATTATAATTGGAATTAAAGTGAAAGTAACATAAGGCTTAGGCAAAAAGCACTCTCAAATAGGAGAGTGAGTCTTCTCTAAACAGAGAACCAGAGGAAACAGTGTGTTTCCAAATTTATTGCTGTTTTATGGTTGCCTTGAGAACCTTCTGCACTCTTTGCCAATCAGGTCAACTCCTCTTTCACTTTTGGCAGTGGAGTTTTTGATCCTAGCTTGTCTTCTCTGGAACTGTCATGGTAACCATCTTATTCAGTGTGTGTGTGAAGGGGGGGGTTCATCTACAAGTCAGTCCTATTCTAATGTGTATATTGGGGTCAGTTGCCTGACAGAATTTACATTAAACCTATTACCATAAATCCTATCTTTACATGACCCCAATAGGCCCTACCAGGAGTTACTTTCTTTGATCTTTCTTTCTTGACACACTTCTTAATTGGCTCCCTTTGTTTCCACCTGCTTATTCTCAAGGTTTGTGCACTTGTTATTTTCTATAAGTTACTTGATTATTCGTTTTCCTTAAAAAGTTAAAAAAAAAAAAAAACCCACGACCTTGCCATGTTAGTGGTATGTGTTCCACTGCTGATTACTACTACCTAACACGTGGACCTCTTCATATCACCTGTGGGTTTCCTCACAGTATGGCAGCTAGATAGAAAGGTCATATATCCCCAGAGAAGAACAGTCATATAGTCTTGGAAGTCACATATCATCACTGTTACATGTTAATAGGGCAGTCACAAATAGTTGTGCAGAAGTGGTGAAAGACAATTAGACATACCGATCTGTATGGTTCAAAGGAAAGATTTGAAGTGGATGGTACAACCTGGGGGATCATGATCACATACATGGTAATTAAATCCAAAGAGTTAGATGAGTTCACTTGAAAAATGTATTTAGAAAGAAGAGGTGAGTAGAAGAAAGAAAAATTTAAGGTATACAACCATAAAGGAGCAGACACCAAGAAATGCCCAGAGATCAGATGAATAGCTGTGGTGTTAGGAACCCAAGGCAAGGAAGAATTTTTAAAAAGTGTCCAAAAATATCAAACATGGCAGAGGATTCCAGAAATATAGGAGCAAAAATCTAAGATTTAGGATGTATTTGGTCATTAACAAAGTTGATGAGAGTGGTTTAGGTGGCTGAGATGTGTAGGCATCACATGAGTTGGAAAAACTGAATAGAAAATTCCTTCCATCAAAGTGACTGCAAAGGCAATAAGAGAGAGGAAGTTTAGGGTTAAAAGTTCTATTTTTTTTTAAATGGAAGAGTTAAGTTTAAGAAAAAGTTAGAGGAAAATTAATTAAGGTGAGGAAAATTAAAGATAAAAGAGAAGAAGAAGTGAACTCTGTTCTTTCTGACCACTCTGCAATTGGCATGTTGAATGCAGCACATCCTGGGATTGTGTGCCACCAGTGGTTACACACCGAGCTAAGACCATGCCACTTGATTTGTATGTGATATAGAGCTTGCAAGTCACAAATTATTTAATAATTTGACTTAGTTAAGCATCTGGAATGAAACTGGGTGATTACCTGATGAGAAGACATAATTAATTGACATCATCAGGTGAAAGATGAATGGATTTTGCTTGTGTTTATATTATGTGTTTATTTACATAATACATGATCCAAGTGATCTCATTAGTGAAGCAGAATATAGAATAATCACTTAAAATTGTGATTGGATTAGTTCATTGAGAGCCTTATCCTGATTAGCGTTTGTATCCCAAAATACATATCAATCTAATATCATTACATCTAGTCAGTGACTAAGCATTAATTCTGGCTTATTTGTCATTTTATGTGAGAACATTAAAATTCAGTTTGTTTTCTTTTTGTATATCCTGAACACATTCATATTCATCCTTGTTTATTTTCATTAATTTATGTGTACATTTGTGTAGTCTAATAAATTCCATTGTTTGAACAATTATTTGCATGCTAAGCAACCAGAGATGACATAAGAGACAGCCAAAAAAATTTTGATTTGAGTGCTTCCAAAGCTAGATTATAATTATAAATATGGAAATAATTATACTTTAAAAATTTGAATCTATTGGACCAAATAAAATATTGTTCAGGGTATCATATGAAAATAATAACACTGAATGTTTGACTGACAACCTATTCTAGTGCACAGAAAACTCAATAACCCTCACCCGCCAAGCCTGGGATAGAGATTAAATAGCAAAAATAAAGGTATGAAAGAATAATGTTATGACTAGAAATTTTCAGGGGGAAAATCAAATGTGAGTGACAGAATATATCCAAAAACAATGTTAAGTAGTCTGAGACATTTTGTATTTTCAAAATAAGTATAAAAGAATAGTAGCAGAATGGTAGATATGAAAAAGAGAAAAATAGGTATATGTATGATGATGCAAATGAAGACAGATAAAAGGTGATTAAATATCAGAATATTAAATTTGTTGAGACCCAGAAGAGTAAACTGAAATAAGTAATATAGTGAGGAGCAGAATAGTGGAAAGCCATAAAGATTAGGTTGAAAACTATACTAGGCATAAGCAGTAGAGGACATTTTTGCATGGCATATTAGTTGTTTTTGAACTGTATTTAGTACTTAATATTTTTTATAAATAAAATTTTTCACAGGCAGTTGCTTAATATTTGAAAAATATGAAAGCAGAAATGCCATTGGGGGTTCTAAAGGTGAGAGGGGCACCAGGGAAGTGGGTTCAGCATTGGCCACGGATGCTATATCACCAACAGGGCCTGTGGAGAGTTATACAGTTTCTCCTGGGGACCTGCTAGGATTCTTGGAAAAACGCTGTGTGGAAGATAAAGCATGGAACTGGTATGGTTTTAAAGTGCCATAGCAGACAAGATTGTGCAAGTGTTCTTTATATGCATGAGCAAGTTAATGTACATGACTTGTAAATCCTGTTCACTCACATTTTCTTGAACAAGTATTAAAGATTGTATGTAGTTTCAGTATTAAACTGAAAGCCAGGATCTTAGATTTGAATGTAATGCTCTTCTGTAGGAGCACTCTCCAATACCTTCAACCCCTCCCTTCCATCTTTCACCATTCTATACTAATAGACTGTGCTCTGGCCAGAATGCACCCCTTTGTTTGTGACCTTTGGACCTGATTGGTCCAAGAGTGTATTTAAGTTTCTACACTTTCTGGAATAAATGGTGTTTTATGCTTCTTGCTCTGGTGTTCCTGTTTCTCGCTCCGGGTGTTTCTGTGTCTCACTGGGGCAGAGCAGATTTTTACCTACACCCTGGGGTCTGAGTGAGTGACCCCGCGGATTGTCTCGGTCTAGAGAGACCCCATATTGTCTTCCCCGGGGACCCCTTCTTTTTCTGTCTCTCTGGATCCCAACTTGTCGAGTAGGCCCACGTGGTGTCCCCCTTTTAAAGCAATACTCTTCAACTTTACTTTGTTCAGTAGAGTAAAACAAAAATCTTTTGAACCTGGGGCTGGGCGTATAGCTCTGTAGCAGAATGCCAGCCTAGCATGCATGAGACTCTGGGTTCAGTGGTTATCACCTCAAAACAAATGAACAAATAAATTAACTGAATCAGATTATTTACCATGTAGAGATTGAAAATGGGCTCACAATTTGCATCAAAATCTAGAGAATAAGAAAATATGAAAGAGCTGAATAACTCCAAGTTATAATCTAAACGCATAGCATTTACATAATACAACCAAGGCCTTGGTGAGATATTCATGAAGTTTGATGCTGCCACTGATTTACTAGATTGCTTAGGTTACAGGAAATTTATCATGCTAAACCTTAAAATGCCTAATGATTAAATTATGATGTTCCTTGTATCTTGAAAGAAACTACAGCCAGTTATACTATTAGAACAAGCCTTCCCAATTGGTCGATCCATTAATGTGATCAAATTCTAGTTCCAAATTCTACTTCCTGGAATTAGACTGAATTTCTTGATAGATTTCTTTATAAATTGTACTACAACATCTTTCAAAATAAATAGTATTTGTTATATAGACTCTGAAATCTCCTTTCTTGACTTTACATCAACTGTAGTAATTTATCTTCTAATACTTTTACTTTCTTATCAAACAACAGAAATACTTAAACAATAATAATGCATACAATTTGTGCTAAATCTATCATTTATTAATTGCTGCATATGACCTCATAATGGCAGGTTTATATATTCTCATTTAATTCTTTCCATGTTATATATTCATAGTTAATGCAAATAAGATAATTTACCCTAGGCCTCCTGGCTTATAAGTGATACTATTAGGATTTGAACTTAGCAAAGTTTTCCTCTTCTCCATCTTGTTCACTTGAATATAGGCTTTTATGTGGGCTTTAGTTTATCCAAAACATACATAACATTTTTAGTACATGTTATAATTAGATTGCTTAGACTCTGCAATTTCAAGAGGCACAATAAATAAGAAAAAACAAACATCTCTAGGTTTTAGTAAATTATCTGCATTTAATTATGCTTCATAATTTCCTAAAACCCAAATGCTGTACAAAATAGATTTCATGCTATTAAGATAATTTTTGCAAGAGCCTATTAATGTTTTAACAAAAATGTATTCGTATCATAATGAACTTCCACTAAAATAAGTACCTTTAGATTATCCAGTACTCTGAGCTTCATAACAAATTTAACAATTCAAACTAGCAAGTAAAATCCAAAAACAAAAATTTGATTGAGCTTAATACTTCTTAAGCTAGCTGTATAAACTGAAGAGAAATATGAGTGTTAGTTAGCCATACAAGGAAAATTGTAAGAATTTGAAATTTCTTCTTGCTTTTCTGTGTGAACACAAAAGCAGGGATCCCCTATTATAGGTCTGTGCCTTTTAAAAATAAATCAGAAAAAGGTGACCCAAGTTTGATCCAGAAATCAGCCATGTCAAGGGTGAGCAAAACATATTAGACAGGAATAGTGCAGAGTCGTTTTGTGATGTTGTCTCATTTTCCTTGTAACAACCTGAGGGTGTAGGAAGGCAGGGGAGGCTATGCATTGCTCTGCCTCTGCTCCTCTTCCTCAGCCAGTCTTGGTCTAATGGGTTTTAGAATTGCTTTGTCTTTGCTCTATAGCTACTCAGATATCCTAAGAGTGACTTTCCCAACAACCCAACTTCTGCTTTCAAAAATGATTCAAGAAGATTCTAAGGTTACAATAAAAATGAAACCAATTACAAAAGCATAAAAACATAACAATTTAGTTGTCAACAACTGTTGCCTAATCCAAGAATAGAGAAGATGAACATTTAGCTCAGGAAGAGGATAATTTAAATGCTTCTTCAGTTAATACTCAAAAATTCCAAAAATGTGTTAATATATTTTTCAGGCATCAGAAAAAGTATAGAGAAACATTCATCTCACTAAAATCTCTACCACAGGATTTGCCACATTATCACAGAAGGCAATATATTACCTATTTTAATCAAATTTCCCTTTAATTCAAATTGGCTTTTTAATGCAGGACTTTTCATTCAGATCAGCTTCATTCTATACATGGCTTTGAGTATAAGCACAAAAATTAATAATTGAACACTTTACTTTTACTCTTTATATTGCTAACATATCAATGATTCAGTGATTTTTTAAAAAAATTTTACAGGATATAGATACAAAGTCAACAATTTTAAAGTATGCTAATGTTTTGTGGTTTTTCTTTTTCTTTTTCTTTTTTTTTTCAGTCTGTTCCCAGTATTCTAGAGGAGTATTTGCCATTTTTGGACTCTATGATAAGAGGTCAGTACATACCTTGACCTCATTCTGCAGCGCCTTACACATCTCCCTCATCACACCAAGTTTCCCTACTGAGGGAGAGAGCCAGTTTGTGCTGCAGCTAAGACCTTCGTTGCGAGGAGCACTCCTGAGTCTGCTGGATCACTATGAATGGAACTGTTTTGTCTTCCTATATGACACAGACAGGGGTAAGTATTGATACCTTAACTCCCTCAGGGAAACTTTTATTGTGAAATGGCCTTATATCACTTATGTGCTTTAGCAAAATGTTTTGATCCTTAACTTTGCTAAAATCAGAAAATAGTTGATGTGTATTATCAGAATTTTTACCTTGACTCTAGGGAGATACTTATAACTAAAAAGAAAAATATCCTTAAAATTCATAAAATTACCTATGTTGCTTTGTAAATTTATTAAAATTTAGATAACTATGTGGATAGGAAAAATAAGCTAAGATGCTTTTCCTATGATCACACAATAACCAACACAGTTACACCAAACAATTCTCTGACTGATTTTCCAGCAGACACTAGCTGGGCTTCCTATAATTCAGGTAGGATCTGACACTATCTATGTGGAAATACATCAGATTCAACAGGTTGAGACTTCAGTCCTGCAAGATAACCCCACTTCAAATGCCAACCACAAGCTCCACATTATTTTACCTGTGCTTCTGACTGACAGCTACCCATCAGGGTTCCCATAACCCCATCTTGGGTTAAGTTAATTTGCCAGGAAAACACAGAACTCCATGAAGCTCTTTACCTGTGTTTACACACTTACTTTAAAGGATATTACAAAGAATACAAATAAACAGTCAAATGGAAGAGATGCATGGGGGAAGGGGCTTCCATGCCCTCTCTGGGCACACCTCTCTCCAGGAACTTCCATATGCTAAACTATCCAGAAGGTCTCCATACCCTGCTCTTGTAGGTTTCCATGGAAACATTATTACATAGTCATGATTTTGTGTTGGAGAAACAAGGTGAATAACTAACTAACATACTACTCTATTGATAATCCATCCATATTGATAGTCTGATTCCCTTGCAAGCATAACTTATAGAGTGTGTATATATCATTTTTTATTTATCAACTAGAATCATAGCAAAATACTATACTTAAAAATGAGCATTAGGGTTGGGTTTTTGTATTTAGTCCTTTTCCTGTAAAATTAAAACTTAAAAGAAGACAAGAATGTATAATAAAATTTGAAACAGACAACATTTTGAGAACATCCTTCAATAGAATTCTGTCTTTTAAATGAGTAAGGACAATAAATGCCTTCTTTTCCCTTGTAGAAAGCAATAAACAAGCAAAATAAATCTTTTGCATGTATCATTCACTTTCAGACATCCACAGTACAATTTCTTTTACTCAGAGATGAAATTCATTAAATGAATTCATCTTCTTTTTTTAAATATTTTTTTAGTTGTAGATGGATACAATGTCTTTATTTTATTGCTTTGTACGAGGTGCTGAGGATCGAACCCAGGGCCTCACGCATGCAAGGCAAGCGCTCTACCGCTGAGCTACAATCCCAGCCCCAAATGAATTCATCTTTATCCCTAAAAGTTAGGTACTTAACTAGACAGAAACAGTATGTCATTTAAGATGTCATACCAATGATATTTCTAGTATATCCCTTGTATTAGCATTATTGGTAAATTTTTCTTTTAGAAACATGCTCAGAAAACAATGTCATCATTATATTTTTTGTAAGTTTGCAGCCTACTCTTACTTCTCTCCTTGATATAAAGGAACCTATCCATACCACATACCATTATTTTCCAGTGATTAACAATCCTAAGTATCTTAGGAAACACATTGCACAAGATAGTATATTTCACTTTGAGTGAAACTGCCAAATTACTTCTTGCTTAATATTTTTTCTATTAGAAAATAACTTAGTGAACATGGAAGTTATAAGTATGCTTCTTCAATAACTATTATATTGTATTCCTCCAGTAGTTATTTTATTGAATTACACATATACCTTTTTATAAGAATCATATGATTATATCAACTGATGTAGAGAAAGCATTTGACAAAATACAGCACCCTTTCATGTTCAAAGCACTAGAAAAACTAGGAATAGTAGGGACATAACCTCAACATTGTAAAAGCTATCTATGCTAAACCCAAGGCCAACATCATCCTAAATGGAGAAAAACTGGAAGCATTCTCTCTAAAAATGGGAACTAGACAGGGATGCCTTCTTTCACCACTTCTATTCAACATAGTCCTTGAAACATTAGCCAAAGCAATTAGACAGACGAAAGAAATTAAAGGGATACGAATAGGAAAAGACGAACTCAAACTATCATTATTTGCTGACAACATGATTCTATACTTAGAGGATCCAAAAAAATCCACCAGAAAACTTCTAGAATTAATAAATGAATTCAGCAAAGTAGCAGGATATAAAATCAGTAACCATAAATCAAATGCATTTCTATACATCAATGATCAATCTTCTGAAAAAGAAATTAGGAAAACTACCCCATTCACAATAGCCTCAAAATAAATAAATAAATAAAATACTTGGGAATCAATTTAACAAAAGATATGAAAGACCTCCACAATAAAACCTACAGGACACTAAAGAAAGAAATTGAAGATCTTAGAAGATGGAAAGATCTCCCATGCTCTTGGATAGGCAGAATCAATATTGTCAAAATGGCCATATTACCCAATGCTCTATACAAATTCAATGCAATTCCAATTAAAAACACTCATACCTTTTATAGTTGGCATAGTAATGCCCTGATAAGCATGAGATAAAGATAAAATGAATTAACTAATTAAACAAGTGAAGTGATTGACAATAAGTATTGACAATTTTAGGGTCCTAATAACAAATTATATAACTCATTTTTTATTATTTTTTCTATACTTTAATTGATCAAGTTAATAGAGAGCCAAAATAAAAATAATCATCTAAAAGAATGTTACATGAATTAAATGCAATGTTCTTACTGTAAAAAAATGTTGATCATAATATTGGTCAAGTTAATATTCTTATTTAGACTTAAATATTTAGAAAATTAGAGGTTTTAAACTGATTTTCTGGTAATGTAAAATCTTGAACATTTCTTCAAATTAATTAATGTCATTTTTCTCAAGTGAAAAAGGACATTTATTTAAATATATATGAGCAGTGGCCATTTTTTTACATAAAATAGATCTTTTCAAATGAATATATATTTTTAGTTGTGTCTATTTGTTCAGAATCTTACATATTTGTGATGTTTTTTTCCTAATAGATGGGTACAAGGTAAATTTATGATTAAGGGAGAGAAGACGAGAAACAATCCTAATATTTTTAAAATCTAATGATAACTGTTGCTATTCTTTAAAACTTACAATGGCCAGCAATTTTAATAGAATCTGTGATGGATAAAAATTACCTACTTTGCTTAATCCTGGTTTCATTTAATGCTTTATTCTCAATGTTTTATGTGCATTAGTGCTTTTGAGGCTCATGGTGTTACTTCAAGACTTGATAAATATTTTTATCCAATATATTATATATTGTAATCTTATATAAATTGTTCCCAGCAGAGAGATGTTTGCCAACACATATAGCAGAAAATTTCCTTCCTTTGACTTGTTGTGGCTTGTTTACTTTGGTTTATTTTGTTTCTTGTTAGGATTGCTTTTACAAAAATATATTCTACAAATTGCATAATGTGTTTTCAGAAACCTAGGAAATGATGTCCTGGATGGGGTAAAATCTGTATGCTGCCATTCTAGTGGAAAGTCAGTGCAAGAGGTTATGAGGTGATGGACAGAGGGGTATGCTTGTTTGGCAAGGGAGATGTTTCTTATTTTATTTCTAGTGTTTGTGTTTTACCACATACTTGTTTTTATTTCTAAGCTGCCTTAAATTCTTGTGGAATAAGTTAAGATCTAAGTAAATAAAAAAGAGCAAATGAAGAGGATGGGCATGAAATACCTTTATGCAAGGTTTATTTTCTTCTCCAATAAATAAGTCTCTATTAATCACTCGAGAGCCCTCCTGTTTTTCTTTCCTCCCATTCTCTTCTTCTCCATTTTCTTCTCATATTGTCAGATTTTTTCCCCTGTTCTCCTCCTTCCCTAGGAACATAAAATACTAGATGCATAAGCAACACGATTTCAGGCATACTGAGAATCTAATTCCTTCTCTCTTCTGTTACCAGATATGGATGCTGTCATAGTGAATTTCATACATCATCTTAACTGGGCTAAGAAATGGCCTGATAACTAGTAAAATATTATTTCTGGGTATGTCTATAAGGGTGTGTCCAGAAGAGATTGGCATCTAGATTGGTAGACTGAGTAAAGAGGATCACCCTCACCCATTTAAGTGGGCATCATCCAATCCGTTGAGAGTCCAAATACAACTAAGAGGTCCAGGAATGGCCAACTTCTCTCCCTACTTGAGCTGAGAATTTACTCCTGGTTCTCAGGCTTCTGGATCAACATTATTACTCACTCAATTCATTCCTTGATTCTCAGGACTTAGGGCTTGGATTGAAAGTGATGCCACTGGCTCTCTTGGTTCTCAGGCCTTCAGGCTTGGATTTAGACTATACTATTGGACCTCCAGCTTCTACAGAGTAGATCGTGGGACTTCTTAACTTCCATAATTGTATGAGCCAATCCCTCATAGTAAATTGTTGTGTGTGTGTGTGTGTGTGTATCTCCTAATGGTTTTATTCTCTGGAGAGTCTTGATTAATAGGATGCCTAAGAACCCCTTGAACTTTAATTCATAAATAATATAGAGGGATGGGATGGCAAAGCAGAAAACTTAAAGGAATATAACAGATTGGTATCAATTCAGACTAAAGTAAAATTACTGATATCTGCTCCTTTGAAATCCCTTTCAGATAGGAGTGGAGTGGGGTAGATCAGGGGTAGCCATGCTCTTCCTGCCAACTGGCTGTGAGTGTTCAGTGTTTACAGCACAGTTTTTAGACATCATTCTTTCTGTTACTCTTTCCATCTCCAATTCCTAATTACAACATTTGCTAAAAATCCATCAACAGACATCTATCATTGATGGTGCCAATTAAAATTCCTCTGACCCATTTTTCTTATTAAAAATAAAATTAGAAGTGATGGTAAAACAATGTTGACATATAAAGCCAAGGCAGTTAAGAATCTTTGAGATTCTCAAATGCTATTATCCAAGAACAGATGAATACTTTCATACTTTATAATATTAAATCCCGTTTTCCTAATTCAGAAAAAAATAAACTTATTTTCCAACCCAGAAAAAGAGAAATTCTGAAACTCTCACTAGAATGAAGAGGACTTTCCTTTATCTCCTTTGAAATCATAGGCAATTATCAGTGTTATATTTAACCCATCAGGATTTAGACTTTTTTTTATAACTCATCAGATATATTTGCTTGCAAAGTTTTATTACATTCATGGCCAGTTTGACAAGTCAAATGTTTACTTGCGGTCAGTTACCAAGTATGAGTATCATCCTTTCCACCAGGAGGGAGACAACACTAAACTCCATCTTCTGAGCCTGAAGGTTCCTGGTAGGCAAGTGAGAGAGCAAAGGAAGATACAGGTATAAAGACAGCAATGAAGCTTCCTATGGAGATTCTCACTTGTAACTGGGGAAGAAATAGTAATCAGAAACAGGCAAGGCAGGCCTGACTGCCTTCATAGATAGCACCTTCTCTGGATCACTTCATTATTTATTCCCTACCTTCATCAACTTACCTTCCACAGATTTTTACCACTTCGAGTTAGGAAGGGGGCAGTGGACTGCGGGTTGAATGGATGAGATGAAGACACATCAGCTGGTGTCCTTATAAAGAGGCTTATGTGTTTGATCCCTTTTCTCTGGTGAGAGGAGGCAAAGGAAAAGGGAGGTGCATGCTTCACTGCCACCTACCATTGTCCCTGGTTACAGAGTGAAGCATTCTAGAGTAGATACTGCAATTCAACCTGAAGGAGTGCTGAATTTGAACAAGGACTGCCAAACAAGGGGATTGAGCGAAGAAGAATGATAAGATGCTATAACAAGGGTAGTCAGGGGAAGAAAGAGCAGGGAAAGCAGCAGCAAAATAAGCTGTGTGTGACAGAATAGAGAAATACTGGAGATGGCGTAGAGGTACAGGCAGCCTTCCAAAAGTTCATTGGAAGGGTTGAGGAGGCCGGAATAGAATGGCACAGGAAAAAAGTATGCAATCCTCCATGGATGTTCGTGCTGAGTAAGTTCAGTTGTCAGGACTTAACAGGTACCAGGTGCACCTTCTTGACTGACAGACCTTCAGGGTGGCTGTTCTTCCTTTCCTATTTCCTTCCCACTGTCAGTATCACAGCACTGAATAAGAGACAAGAGCAGATCTGGGTAAGGCCTGTGGAAGTCCTACTCACTGGAAAGGTGATTCTGCCCTCACTCATAGAATTTCAAAATTACAACAAGCAAATTAACAAAATAAGTGTATAGGATTTCAACAAGAGTTCTGTTTTTGTTTTGTTTTTTTTTTTCCTCATTTAGATTATTTTAATGCTTTTGGGGAAGTATTCATGTAAATATTTTTCACTTGGCTAGAACCTGAGCACACTGAACCAACCTATCAATTAAGTTACTCAGCCATGTCGAGTTCTAAGAAGTGAGATCCTGTTGCTTAAGAATCCTTTAGGTCAAGGAAACTGGGTATAAGGCTTAGCGACTTTCTTATTGGAAAAGGGCAGTGCCGCATAGGCTTGCACTCCAGTTCTGTGTTTCGAATGACCCATGAATTTCTAAAATAGTAAGTTTGCAATGACTCATGCTTTCCTGACAAGTTTTTCATTTAAAAAAAAAGTTTCTGAAGATCTGAAGATACAGAGAAGATCTTCCTTTTAGAGCTGTGATTGAACACATTGCTTCAATATAACTTAAATTGATTGCCTTGGTGAATCTTTCTATTATGAAAATGAAACAAATGTGTGCAAATGGCAATGCACAATTAAATCTGAAATACCTACAGAGGAAAACCTATGTTAGAGATAAGGTTTGCTCAACAATGTGCTTTATAAATTAGTTATTATAACAAGTATGAGAGCAGGGCTATGGAAAGCAGTAACACTATTTGTTGTAAGGAAACAGAGTTCTTGGATGCAATATAGAAATTCCCTGTGATTCAAGCTATGACAGACTTTTCAATCTTGTACATGTCCTAATAGAAGTAGAAATTTTCTATTTTGTATGCCCAGGTAGAAATTTTTAGTTCTATAGAGGAATGTTGTCAAAGTAGGATATTCATGACTACGATTAAATACATAGATTCAAATACCAAATTTACCATTTATTATGTTTGACCTTGAGTAAATTCCCTAACATGACTAGATTTCAGTTTTCTAATCTGAAAAAAATAATATTATTTATCAAATCTACTGGCTACTATGAGTTATACATAAAGTATTTATAAAGTTCCTGGCATAGAGTAAATACCATGTAAGTTATAGTTGTTATTCTTTTGTTATTATCATCATTAGTAGTATACTACTATAATAATTTGCTCTTAAACTCCAAAAATATTATCATATTAATATAATTAATGAATCAAAGGTTTTTAGTTAATGTTTTATGAGATCTGGACCTTTAAAAAATATGAACATTGATTATAAATGTTAAAATGATAAACAAGCCAAGGCATTAATTTTGGTTACTTATTCTTCTTCATAGACTTCCCTTCCTCTGACTATTCCTTCTAATTCTGGGTTCTGTCCTCACCCACTTTGCCTCCTCTGTAAACTTCTTAAATATAAAATACATATGTCACATTCCTAAGTAGAATCATTTCATGACTTTTTATTATCCTTCACAGAGTCTACATTTCTTAAAAGATGTTCCATAATCTGTCTCCTGATTGCATCTCCCATCTCGTCACATAGCCCAGATCCCCTGAAACTCTAAGCCCCAGTGAAAATGGACTTTTTAAAGATTTTGAGCACACTGTATTCTCTCTCTGCCCTTGACAGCACTAAAAATGCCATTCCTGTAACCTCAAACATTTTTGCACACTTTTTTCCCTGCATAACTCCTATTCATCCCATCATCTGAATATAACTTCCCTCAAAATGTCTTTTCCCACATATTTATCCTCAAGTGAGTAAAACTCCCTCCTCCCAATGCCCCCACAGCATTGGTATTTTCTCTATTGAACACTTGGTTCCATTCTATGCCTTCACATAAGTTTCTTTAAGGTTTTCAATAGCAGGAATTCTGTCTTGCCAGATTTCACTGAACAAGAATAGCACATCTGAATATTGCCATACCCAATCAATATGAAGGAATAAATCATGTGGTCTCAATCCTACTTGTGCAGCAATGATTTCAAAGTCTGTTTTTAGAACTCAGCCCTCTCCCCTGGGCCAGACTCAGTTCAATAGTAACTACTGGCTGTTCCATTTGTATTTCAAAACAATATTCCAAGAGTCAGTCAACCACCTGCCCCCTTACACTTGCTGCTTTGAGCACATTCTCTATCCTCCAGGATGGCACTCTGCCATACATGCTAGAAAGGCATGTCTTTATTCCTTTTTTTCTTCCTTGTGCATGCATAATTATATCCAACCAATCATCAGTCCTGCCAAATGTTTATCTCCTAAAAATAACCTAAATGCTTCCTCTATTCTCTATTCTAATTACTGCTGCCATTGCTTAGGCCCTCTTCAGTCTCCTGCATCAACTGACTGTTCTTGGTTCCCGTACTGTCCTCAGCTCCATCTTGCTTGAACTTGGCAGCATGAGCTACCAGCTAATGTGTTGTCTAGGAATGCTGCTTCATAATGTACTATACTTTTTATATATCACAATGTGTTTGCAAATTGTGTAGGGAGCTTATATTGTCCTTCTAGAATATATTTTGGAATAGAGCGTATATTCCAGTTTTCTGCATGAGTTTATATGAATGTTTAAATGAACATTTTAGTAGAACATGACTTAAACATTTGTGCGTAAATCCTGTATGGGCTTTCTCACCAGTACTTCATTTCTTTCATGATGTTAAAGCTATGAATTTTTTTCTGTTCTTTCTTTGCCACATTTGTTAAGATCCATAAAATACATTGGTATGAATTAATCAATGGATTCTGCCCAGAAAATGTGGTTTCTGTGACCATAATTCTTTGAAACTTTTTTCCAAATGTCTCTTTTGCTGTCTTTCCATCTTCAACATTCACACTGCCATTATGCATTGGGTACTCCATGGGTTACATATTTATTTCTCCCAAAGCTCTAAAGGTAAATAGAAGTATTATCCTATTGAATTCCTAAGATAATTAAGATTTAGCAAGTTTAAGTAATTTGCCCAAAGCCACTTAGTGGTAACAGAGCTCAACTCAACAATCTCTATTAATCAACTAACTCTTTGCCCAGTATGTTTTACTGCATTCGAAGAAGTCTCCATCATGTTCATTATACCTTAATGAGAGAGCATGATCTGTTCCAGGGTCCATGAACTTTCTGCAAAGGGTCAGGAAGTAGTTATTTTAGGCCTTGAAGACCATGTGGTTTGTATCACGGCTATTGAACTCTGACATTATAGTGAAAAGCAGCAAAATACACAAATGCAAGCTGAGGGTAATGGTACATGCTCAAATCCCAACTAAATGGGAGGCTGAGGCAAGAGAATCACAAGTTTGAGGGCAGTTTCAAAAACATTTTTTAAAAAGGGAGGACTAGAGATGTAGCTCTATGGTATAGTGCTTACCTGTATAAAGCCCTGGGTTCAATCTCTAGTACCACAAAAATAAAAATCAAAAAATTTATGCACACATACACATAAATGAATATGCCTGTTTTTTCTGTTTTGTTTGGTTTGGTTTGGTTGGTTTTTTGTTTTTTTTTTTTTTGTCCTGAGGATTGAACCCAGGAGTGTTTCATCAATGAGGCACATCCCCAACCCCTTATTTTTTCTTTTTTTATATTTGTTAATTTTGAGGTAGGGTCTCACTAAGTTGCTGAGGCTGGCTTTGAACATGAGATACTCTTGCTTCAGCCTCCTGAGTCACTGGGATTATAGGTGTGCACCACTGCACCCATCTATATCTAAGTTTTAAAAAGAAATCTATTTGCAGAAAATGAAATTTGAATGTTCAGTAATTTTTATGTGTCATGAAACTTGTTTTTTCTTTTGCCCCCTTCTCCAAACATAATAATGCAAACACTGTTCATATTTCACAGGCCATGCAAAGGCAGGCAGTGGGCCAGATTTACTTGGCTCATGGGCAATATTTTCAATATGTATACAGATTTTCATTAAAATAAAACTACACTCTGCATATATGTGTTGTTTAATAAGGTTAATCTGTATTAAATAGAAAATTCACTAGTGTTTTAGAAACAATTCCATAATTATAAGAAAGAAGGGGGTGTTACCCACGTGTGCACATGAGCATGAACATACATTGCCCTAATATCTCTTACTTGTATTCTTTGTGATGCCTTAATATTTAAACCCTGTAAATTGATAAATTCTTGTTTGGAGTCAGGGCAATACTTTTATTACAATTATTTTTTGTGATTTTACCTTTAATAAGCCAATAATTAGAATATTTTTCTGATGCATCACAACAATAGCCAAATTTCTATCTTATATTGTACTCATTTCTTTTGGAATAAGTACCTGCCACAGATACTGGGAGCATTTGTTATCACACAGCTCCACTGTGTACTGCATCCTAATAATTTGTAGAATAGCAAACCCAATGACATAAAGAATATTTGAGATCCACGTCAGGGAAGTGATTGCTGAATCAGATTTAAGGACAATTCTTCAGTGCTTGGTATTGTGATAATTTGAGTGAAGGGCACAAATCCAATATAAAAAGAGGGCATAGTAAATATCAGGTCAGAATAATAGAAGACCATAATGATCTTTGTGGGAAAACAAAAGCGTCTAAACAAATCAAATTTTCTAGAAGAAATGGGAGTGAGAAGAGAGAGCACCCCAATCAGCACAGACTATTGCTTGGAGGTAAAATAATTCATGGAGTTGTATAAATGGGAAGAAGTCTGGTTTGATTAAAATCTGTAGCACATCATATATGCAGTCATACTACAGGGTTTACAGGAGGTGGAACCTGACGCTGGCGATGGGATCATGATGACGTTTCACTGACATTCCAGGGGTGATGCATTGCCCCATACCACTGAGTTTTCATTAAGCTACTTTTGAAAACTCATAAGCAAGTCTATAATGTAGCTAGAATCCTTCAGTTACATCAGAATAGATCTGTTGAACTGATGACAATGTCCAGACAGCTTTTTTGTTTTGTGTTACTTTATATGACATGTGTACTACCTGGTAATAAACCAGGATGTTTTAGTATCTAATGAAAGTGGTCGGGCTGGGATTGTAGCTCAGCGGTAGAGCGCTTGCCTCGCATGCGTGAGGCCCTGGGTTCGATCCTCAGCACCACATACAAAGCAATAAAATAAAGACATTGTGTCCATCTTTAAAAAGAAAAAATTTAAATTTCTAAAAAAAAAAAAAAAAAAAGAAAGTGGTCATCATCATATAAAAACTTTTTCTCTTACTATTTTCAAAGTTCATTTTAAAATGTTTCAATGGGTATCAGATGACGATCATAACAAATAAGCATCTTCTAATGGAGGAAAACAACTTAAATGCCCATCTTTAGAGTAATCTGTTACTTTAATTTGGAAGGTAGATGAAAGAACTTTGTGGAGGTTATTACTCTCTCAGCCTTCAGCATGTCTGCCAGATGCAACAATACCTTGCCAAAAGAGATCCCATGCCACGGAGTGTTTTATGTGAGTGCATATTACTTTCTCACCCAATTTGAAACCATTTAGATCTTTTTAAAGGAATTTTAGAAGAGGATATGTAAGAGTTACATTTCTATGAATTCTCACTTGAACTATGACTCATTTAAAAAGCTCTTCTATTTGTAAGTATCTTAAAATACCTTAAACACAACCTTAAAAGGCCAATTCAGAAATAGGCAATAAATAGCGTCTGAAATTAACACTACTATGTGGGCACTGATATATCCTAAAGATATTATTTTTTCTGTATTTTATTATTAATTTTGACAAATTATGTTAATTCCTACGAACATTTTCATCTGAAACACATATTATGTGAAATATTTCACTTACTTTGTTTTGTGATTTTTTTTTTTACCTTATTGACATTATATTATCTAAGTTTTCACTCAGGTACATAGTGGGGAAATGCTAAGAACCATAGAGTCCTTATGCCTATTAAGTCTAAAGAATACCCTTCTAAAGTGAATTCATGTTAGAAAGAACACTCTGCAAAATAACTGCATTGATTTACATAGGAGCCACTTATAGAACACTAAGAAGTTATCAGGTTTGACATGGCCAAGATGGCTGCTCCATTAGAATAACAAGTCTTCCATGATTTGTGTCCTTCCATGAGAAGTATGTGCTGCTTTCATGTTACTGTAGCTGAGGAAAGGCAGGTAGTTTTCTTTCCTTGTTTGTTTTTGTTATTTTTATTGGGGAGGGAGGGTAGGTAGTTTTTTGAAGAGATGAACAGAAGAGAGAAAGAAAAGCTAAACAGAGGGAATTTTAATTTTCTTAGAAACAGCCCTCTCAATAGCTTCTGGATGAGAAATTGTTGTTTCTTATCTAAAAACATGGAAACAAGGTAGGTTTATCCTAAAAGTCATGTAATTATCAGAATGAAGCCAGTACCATCTATTGGGCCAGATGTTACCATAGCCAAGGAGTTCAGCAAAACCAGAATCATGTGACCAGTGGTACCTTCAGCCACATGTTTACAGGGATCCTAACAATATCCTCAGAACGAGGGGAACCACTGATGTAGTACAATCTTGAAAAGTTAATTCAGAAAGCAGCCCAACTTGGCAAATCATTATGCAACTAACCTCAGTCCATATTGACATAGGGTGCAAAGTGGAATGGATAATGAAATAGTTCAGGTTTTTCTGATCCAACACAGAGACATGTACTACTAATGACCACTAACATTCCATACTCAGATGTTTGAATTTAAAAGACATAGAACAATGATTTAAGAAATAGCAATAGTAAAATTTCATCAACAATTAGCAAGAGCTAAAGTATTGAAAATTCTTGTACATTATACAAACCAGAGTGAGTTTGAATAATCCCTGAGGCAACATCTTGCTAAAGAAATCAATGATGAGAAGATAAGTAGCTAAATGGAAACCAGTGTGGAATGGAAGATGCTGAAGTGCATATACAGGACCAGTGCCCTTGGATATGCCTAACAACATACTAACTAGAATTTGCCAGTTTCCACAAATCATGAATCATGAGTCTGAAGCTTTTCCTTCTTAAACTCTAGAACAGCAGTTGGCAAACTGCAGCCTATGGGTCAAATTTGACTAGAATACAGCCATGCTCATTCATTTATGTGTCATCTCTGGCTGTTTTCCCAATACTATGGCTGAGTCCAGTAGGTACAATAGTGAGTATGGCCCACAAAGCCTGAAATATTTACTAACTGGTCCTTTATACAAACCTCCCAATCCTAAACTTAGAATTTTCATTGAAAATTGACTATTTCAATGGAATTGTCTTATGCAGAAGAGATTCTTAAGTTTGTACTGGTTTCTGTGCTTGCATTCATTACCACTGCCACTAAGACGACCAAATTTGCATAATGCAAAAATACCCTTTAAAACTTTTTTATATAAGCAACTCAATAAAATTCGTGAAGTTTATTTCAGGATTTATGCAAAGATAGAATTATGGATACCATGGAAACATTACTGAAAATCCACAATATTGTAAACACAGGTGCTTGTACCTGATATATTACCTTCCTGCCTTAACAAAGTCTTGGTTCCATCTTTTATAATAATGATGAAATATTCTTTTCTGTAACTGTATAAATAGAACTCAAGTCTTTTGTTTAATGCATAATATGTCTCATTCTTCAAGATACCATAGAATTGCAGGTCTGATCAAAGCCTCTATTTTATTTATTTATTTTTTGATATATTTTTTTAGTTGTTGATGGATCTTTATTTTATTCATTTATTATTTATATGTGGTGCTGAGGATTGAACCCAGTGCCTCACGCATGCTAGGCAAGCGCTCTACCACTGAGCTATAGCCCCAGCCCCCAGAATATATTTATTTTATTTTTATGTGGTGCTGAGGATCGAACCCAGTGCCTCATGCATGCGAGGCGAGCACTCTACCACTGAGCCATAACCCCAGCCCCTCAAAGCCTCTTTTTTAAAAAACCAAACAAGGACCAGGCTAAATGCCAAATGTTTGTTTAATTTTCTGTGTCTATATAGAGATGTGTCTATCTTTAAAAAAAGTTATTTCTGAAAATCATCCTGGGCATTTGGAATTTCTATGATTTATGTATACATCAGAGTTGAAGAAAAAACTTTATCCAAAATAAGAGTTCTCATTTATCTTAAGTCATATTTAATATTTGTATTTTGTTCTGCCTTGTATTTTATGGTAAGTTATCCATGTGGACTTTGGAAATTAAGCTTGGAATCATCGTAATGTAGTAACAGCACTTTCAACTATAAAATGAATTTAGATTTATTTCTAGTATCCTGGTTGAATCTGTGTGTATGACATAGTTTTATTTGATGACTTACACACTAAAATAAGAAGCAGGCTAAAGGTAGAAGCACCATTAAGTCTGAGCTGGATTGTTACCAAAGTCTCCTAATTGATCTCAGCTTCTGCCCTTACCGCAGTGTTTCTTTGGAGCACAGCAGCCAGAGTGAACTTTCTAGAACAGGCAGATCACCTCACCCTTCCACCCAGAGCTGCCCAGTGTTGCCACATCTGCAGTGTGCTCCCTTTCACACTCAGCAAAAATCAAGGCTCTCGTGACAGGACGCCAGGTGCATCCCATCCTCAGAGCCTTTGCACGTGCTCTCTGCTCTGTCTGGAGTACTGTTCCCAAAAATGTAACAAGGCTTCTCTCCCTCTTCTCCTTGAAGCCTTTGGCCCAAATTGCCTTCTCATAGTGAGGGACTCTCTTGCTTCTGTTTTCCATCCTCCTTTCCCTTTTTATTTTTTCTCTATAGCACATTTCACCATTCTAAAAATTCCACAAATTTTGCTTATTTAACAGAGGTTCCATTACAACACAGCATTTTACATCTTTATCTACTGCTATATCATCAGGATCTTGAATTACACCTGGAACATAGAAAGTGATTCACATATACTTGTCAAAATTTGATAAGTGAATTGTTTGTTTTTTCCTTTGATACTAGGAATTGAACTCAGGGGCACACAACCACTGAGCCATATCCCCAGCCCTATTTTGTGTTTCATTCAGACACGGTCTCACTAAGTTGCTTAGTGCTTCGCCATTGCTGACGCTGGCTTTGAACTCACAATTCTCCAGTCTCAGCCTCCCAAAGTGCTGGGATTACAGGCATGCACCACTGCACCTGGCTGATAAGTGCGTATTTTAAATGGGCAAAAATAATTGACAAAACCCATGAAGGACTGAGCGTGTATACTCACTTAATAATTAACACCGGTGAGGATGTTCAGTAGCTCCTGAGGCCCAGGAATGAATGACCAGGAGCTCTTGGCACAGAAGACGGGTGTAGAATTCACAGCATATGTGATATCTCTGACCCCTACTAAGTTTTCTTTAAAGCAAGGAAAATATGTATTTTTTTCTCTTTTAGCACTTAATAGTTGGTAACTGTGTTACAGCTCACAAATATGTCACAATGAAACTCACTTGTGCATAATTAATATGTACCAATAAAAAATTTTAAATGTCTTTAGAAAGATTTCTCAAAGAAAGGGACAAACTCTTAGATATTTTGTTCTAAATTTACCAGAGTTAGACATGAAACCAAGATGTATTGACGACCCTACATCCTCCTTTCCCTTTTTATCTTCACAGCATTCTAATGAGGTTGGTGATATTATTTTCATTTTATAGCTGAGAAGACTGAGGCCATAAAGGTAATATGGCCTCTCCAAGATCACATAGGAAGTAAGTGGCAGATCCAGTTTTCAAAGGCAGCCAGTTTGGCCTTAAAACCTGTGCTTTTAACCATGACATCATGCTGCCAATATGGTTCAGCTTTAGCAATATATTTCAACATGGACACCTGAGCCCTGCAGCTGCCATGGATGGTCCTTTGTGTGGCCACAGGTGTTGGCTGTACAACTAGAGCACATAATGTTGGATGACAGGCAGCATCGTGGGGACTGCCAGCCCCACAAGGTAGTGCCAGGTTTAATATTGAAAGTGAAATATATGCAGGTGCTGGTTTTCTTGTAAATGTATTTTTACTGAACAAAAACAATGTTTTCTATTAATACATCATCTGTAGATGGATAAAGAAAGATATTGATATAAAAATAGTGGTATTGTCAGGCTTAAAAATTCAAAATTTAGCTTAAAGATCAAGAAGATAAAGTGATAAAATCAGACAGTTATGTCAAGACATGATCTCATGAAGATGACAGCCTTCAGAATCCACATATTTCAATGTTAGGATGTCAAAGTATTGCTTTGATTTTCATGTAAAATCTTTTCAAAAGAAAAAGAGAAGAAATAAATCACACCCAGCACCTTTTAAACACACACACACATACATTCACACCTGGTATTTTCTATGAAGAGATGCTTATATGAATCAATATGAATAAATGGTGCCTAGGTGATAGGCTAGAGTCTTCCTACTCTGAGTCATTCAATTGAATTTAACAGATGCCTGTGAGGGATCTGTTCTGTGTCCTATGCCAGGTGCATCTATGTATAAACTACAGGTTTTACACATTAGAAAAAAAAAAAGCAGAACTCAAACCCCTGTAATAAAAAATATCCTAAGTATATAACCTAAAAGTACAAGGAAAATGTTGAAATTCAAAGAAAGATGGCCCCATATCAGATTTGGAGCTACAACACATTCTGAGTGGAGGGTAGAATTTGAACTGGTGAGGAAGAAGTTTAAAGTAGACTTCCATTAGAGGAGAAAGAAGGCATCCCAGGGAGGGGAAACTGAAGAGGTAGAGAGGAAGAAAAAGAAAGAAGATAAGGGTCGACATGATGGTGAGCAGCCCACATTTTCTGCAGCACAAGCTCAGTTAAATGAGATGTGTAGAGTCTAGTAAGAAAACTGTGAGCCACAAGACAAGGTCTAGCTCTTGCTCTGAATCTGCAGACCTAGGTCAGAGACTAGCATAATAGCCTACGAGTGGTGTTTGATTAATGTTGGGTGAAATGAAATGGCAATCTTATTTGCAGATAAACATCCTATACTCCTAAGACCATATTCAACAAGATTGCACAGCCTTACAGAGAAGGCAGGTCATTTTGTTCACACAAAAGTCAGGGGAAGCTCTTAGAATGAATAGCATTTGAGCTGAGTAGATCTTAAAGATGCACTGAACCTTCCAGATGAAGTGGAGGAAGAGGAGTGTTTTCTAAAGAGAACAGTATGTACAAGAGTATGATGTTATGCAAATAGTAAATAACTCAGTATTGCTGGAGAAGAGAGCGTGTGGGATGGGTGATTCTGGCAGGAAGAAATGAAGCTCTGTGGCTGTTGGCTGTTTGGGACAGATGGGAACAGGTAATATTGAATTGTAAATGCCTTACCTGAAAATTTGGATTCTGTACCTATGTAAAAGGATGCCAATAGTTATTTTAAAGTAAAGTAGTGACATGATTAACATTCATACTTCCAACATTAAACCATTATGGAAGGTTTTGTGGGCAAAAAAATCAACCAGAAAAGTCACAATGTGACATACCAACAGTGAAAATGGGCATCGTAAAACACGTTATCCATAAATGCCTAAGAAGGTGTCAAGAGCATGAGTCATCAGAGTAGGCTGGCTTTAGTCAAAGTTTACCATTTTGATTTAGAGCCGGATGTTGTTTTTATAGATTTTGCTTTTAATTTAACTTAAAAGTAACAGAAATGAAATATAAATCATGAGGTTGTTTTAACTCATGGATTACTACACCTACTACTTATTTCAATAAGTACCATAGACATAAGGTAAAATATCAATATGCATATTTTCCTTATGTCATAATATATTGTTTATGTAATTCTTTGGTCTATTTACATGATGCATGTATAGAATACAGATGATAAAGTTCTCTAGTTGCTATAACTTTATACTACATCTAACATCCCAATGCAGAGAGAGCTAAATCTGCAGTGTCACTTTGCATGTATTATCCTTGTTTTGTCAGCTTTATCACTGCTGTGACTAAAAGGACCCAACCAGACTAATTATAGAGGAGGAAAAGTTTATTTGGGGACTCACAGTTCAGAGGTCTTAATCTATGGACAGCAGGCTCCATTCCTCAGGGGTCCAGGTGAGACTGAGTATCATGGCAGAAGAGTGTAGCAAAGAGAAGCGGCTCACATGGTGATCAGGAAGTAGAGGCAGAGAGACTCCACTCTTCAGATACAAAATATATACCCCAAAGCCACACCCTCAATGAAACACTTCCTTGAGCCACACTCCACCTGCCTCCAGTTACCACTGTTAATCCCATCATGGATTGATTCACTGATTATGTTAAGGCTATAACCTAATCATTTCTCCTGCAAACCTTCTTGCATTGTCTCACATGTGAGCTTTTGGGGGACACCACATCTAAATCATAATGTCCTCCATTTAGAAATAGATCTTAGAATCTTTATGTCCTCCATTTAGAAATAGGTTTTAGGTCTAGCTGGATTTTTCTGATTTGGTTGTTTAACTCTATAGAATTTTACAAGCTCATGAAGAACACATCATTTCCTTCTTTAAATCATTTCCTTCTTTGTTTAATATATGAAATGGGCCAATCAATATCTTTTCCCACTAGCTGATGCATGTTTTTGTCAAATTTTATATTTTTTCTCTTAGTTTGCTTACATTCATATGAATAATTCAAATAAGTTTGGGTACTTGGGCAAATTTTCTCAGCCATCCCTAAAATAACTCCAAAATTTACATTACGCATGTGCTATAGTTTGGACCTGGAAAGTTTCCCAAAGACCCATGCATTAAAGAATTGGTTCCCAGTTTGGCATTTCTGAGAGACAGAGTAAAATTTCAGAGGTGGGATCAGGTAGGAGGTTTGACGTCATTGGGAGAATATCCTTGAAAAGGATTGTGGGAGCCTGATCTTTCCCCCTCCCTCTTTTTCACTTTCAGGCTATAAGGTGATCTGCTCTGTTGTGCCATAGGCTCTCACCATGATGTGCTGCCACAGGCACAAAGTAGTGACTGACAGCTTTAAAACTGCTAATGAAAATAAACCTTTCCTCCTTCTAAGGCGATATATCTTAGGTATTTGTCATAGTGATGGAAAACTAACTAACACAGTACTTCAATATGTTGTTTTAAAATATCCACAAATTTAACATTAGTTTTCAAATAAATCTAGTCATTTGATTTCTTCTTTTTTCCAGAATGCCAAGCAGTTCTGAGGAAAGACATAAAATAGGATCACTTTATTCTATTACAAACTGAGACCCTCACTTCTGCTGAGTCATTCCTCTATTTATCCTAAGTTAAATCTTTACTTCTTTTCTCAAAACACTTACTTCAAATTTTTTTTACAATTTTTACAAATATCAAAGAGGACTTTTCTACAGCCTTAATTCTTTACAGACCAGCCAACTTTGAGACCCTGAACGTGAGCCCTTCCACATTCTACAAATATGGACAAGCTCAGCATGCTCACTCATTTCCTCCTATATTTTTCCTTCCATCAAGAAATCATCTTTCCCTTCATCTAAGGCTGAGCCTCCAAATGAGCTCATGTTTTCCCTCATATGCAAAGGTGTTTCTCTTCAATTATGTATACTCCCGCTCTGAGCTTCAGTTTCTCCTTCGCTCTGACCGTACGCATTACCAAAATTTCCTGGTCTATGAAATACATACCCTTTAAAACCTGTGCTCTTGTGAGCTTGTCATTATATTTAATGATCATTCCACATTCTCTTACTGCATTCATTGAGCACTTGGTCTACCAACTTTTTCCTGCATCTTCAATCCTCAATCTCTTGCTATTTGAATTCTACACACTCTCACCCTGTAGAATACATCCTCTTCAAAAATGAACCATCAACTATTCAAATCCAAAGATAATTTTTAAACATCACACTCTTAAATGCCTCTTGTTCTTCACCCTATTAAATTCCTCTTTGGTATCTGACACCACTTTGCAATGTGTTTTAACTGTTACATTCCCGTGATCATCTTCAATACTGTGTTCTCTGCCTTATGTTTCTGATCCTAAGTATAAGGAATCTCCACACTCAGGCATCATTACTCAGCTCTGCTCCCTCAGTGTCCTCTCTAGGGTCAATGTTTTTTTGCATCACTTTATGATTTTCATGTTACTGATTCCTAAACCCTCATATCTATGTGAGTTCATACTGATGCTTCAGTCCCTTTTCCAACAAGTTCCTCTAAACAGGCATAATTAATGTTTTAAATAAAACAGATATTGATTTGCACAGCTAATGTAAGTTGGCTTATTCCTAGGAAATATGAAATTAAGAGTGAAGAACCATGACATACACATTTTGATTCAGATAAAGTATGTATAGTAGTCATGGAATGTGTCTGCATGTATGTAAAAGGTTAACAATAGTTAAATTTGTACAAAGGGTATATATACAGGTCTTTTTTGTGTTGTTTTTATTTTTTAAATTTCTATAAAGTTAAAATTATTTCCAAGCAAAACTTATAAAACTATGTGGGATGTAACTAGAGTTTAACCAAGGTAGAATTTTATAGCTTTGAAGACATTTATTATAGAACAAGAAAATAACAAATAAGCTAAGGCTTCAAACAAGAAACTAAATACAAAAGTAGAGAAACATCATGAATCTTAGCATGTGAAAAGAATTAAATAATGCAGATAAGGGCAAGAATTGAACATACATGATTTAAAAAGACATGGAGAATTTTAAGTTACCCATTTATAGCTAAATAGTCCCCTTTTCTCTCCTCCATTTCCTCTACTCCTCCTTTTCTTCATTCTATTTTTTAATCAGTGACTGTATATATTAAATATGCTCTCCTCTGTTTGTCTAATGAAATTGCACCTTCTCACAAGTAGAAGCTACAAAGTAGAGCAGAAGAGAAAGGAGAAAAATCTAAAAAAGCACTTGGTAATGGTTCAAAAAAGGGACGGAACAACTATTTAGGAACCAACAAAAAATAACAGGTGTATTTTAATTTCACATAAAGCATGTAGTCACACTTTTTAAATAAATCAACCAGCTTTATAATAATTGAAATCATAATTAATATCAAAGCCATGATGATTATCCATGAATTTACATAACACCTAATAAACATCATCAGAAAGCTATAGAATGCAAAAAGGGGTTAACTGTTTAACAGAATACAATAATTACAAATAAGGATATAGGGTATATAATATATTTAATATATTCTGTTTAGCATACAAATGAATTACTCTATAAAGAAAGACTATAAATCCTTTTTTAAATAAATGCTTCATGGTATAGTTTAAATAGACTATCTTTAAAAACCAGCAGAGTCAAAAAAGTAAATAATATGGAAGCCATATGTTTTAGTCAGCTTTTTCGCTGCTGTGACTAAAAGACCTGATGAGAACAATTTTAGAGAGGGAAAAGTTTATTTGGAGCTCTTGGTTTCAGAGCTCATTCCATAGATAGCCAACTCCATTACTCTGCTGAAGGTGTGGCAGAACGTTGCTGTGGAAAGTTGCAGAATACAGCTCAGGACATGAAAATAAGGAAGCACAGACTAAGGTTGGCTCACCAGGGACAAAATATATATTCCAAAAGCATGCCCCCAGGGACCTACCTTTTCCAGCCACACTTTACCTGCCTATAGTTAACCGCACAGTTAATCCATTTAAATGGATTGATGCACTGATTACATTAATGCTCTCATAACCCCATCACTTCACCTCTATACTTTCTTGCATTGTCTCTCACATGAACTTTAGGGGGATACCTCATATCTTAATCATAACACCCTATTTTCTCATATACTGGATAAGTAATTATAGGTCAATAACAAACATTTAGAATAGAAATCAAATTTAATGTAAATTTACAAAATAAAATAATGAAATAGTAATTTAAAAGAAAGAAGAAATAATCTGGGCGCAGTGGCTCACACTTGTAATCCCAGCACTTTGGGAGTCTGAGACTGGAGAATTGCGAGTTCAAAGCCAGCCTCAGCAATGGCGAGGCGCTAAGCAACTCAGTGAGACCCTGTCTCTACATAAAACACAAAGTAGGGTTGGGGATGTGGCTCAGGGGTTGAGTGCCCCTGAGTTCAATCCCCAGAACAAAAAAAAAAAAAAAAAAGAAAGAAGAAATAAAAATTCAACATAAAGCTACTTTAAATAATGAAAAGAAAACTAAATCAAAATAATAAAAACTTAAGAAGTGAATCACAACAATACTGAGATGCAAATTTGGACTAAATACTATATTAAACATCAGAAGATAAAAGTAAAACTAAATTACTTATATATACAATAAGAACAGCACAAAAGAATTCTTTAAAAAGCTAGAAACACGAAGGAATAAAGATATAAACATAAATGGAAGGATTAAGGAAATGTATATCTAATTTCCAAGAACTTATTTCCTCAAAAAGGTGGATATGTTTTGACATTCATCTGTACGTAGTATTAATGTTTGAGGCAAATGAAAAATGTAAACAAGTATGGGCCTGTAGGACAAAAGTTAGCAGGGAGCAGGTGCTTCTTTACCAGATGTTAACATTTATAAGGTTAAAACATTCAAACAAATTCCTCCCTGATCCAGAAATACAGACATATCAATAAAAGAGAACATTACATTTTAAAAGGTGAATTATTCTTAAAAATTCACTACATAAAAGGGAAGATTTGCAATTCAGATGAGTTGGAAACTTCTGGGCTACACAGTAAACGGTGTCTGGTCATTTGGCTATTTGAAAAATAAAATAAAATTAGGTCCTTGCATTGTCTCTCCTATCAAAATGCATCATCAATAAATATTAGTTTCCATGGCTGCTATAATAAATTACTCAAGTGCAGTTTTCCACGACTGTTATAATAAATTACCACAAACACAGTGCTTAACAGCACACATTTATTCTCTCACAGTTCTGTACATCTTCTGTATGTCAGAAAGAGAAATGAGTTTCACTGGGCCAAAACTTGGATCTGTTAGCAGAGCCAAGCTTCTTCTGGAGGCTATAGTGCAGAATTCATTTCCTTGTACTCCCTGCTTCTAGAGCCACAGTCCTTGCCTCCTTTAGCTACCTTCAAGGCCACTGGCACATTTTCAAATCTCTGTACTTCACCTTCACGTTGCCTTCTCCTGTCTGTGTATCTCTCCCTGCATCCCTTTCACTAGGATACTTATGATTATAGTTAGTCACTCAGATAATCCAGGATAATCTCAACATCTCAAAATCCTGAATTTAATCACAGCTGCAAAAAATGTTTTTCCATGTAAAGTAATATTCACAGGTTCCAGGAATTAGGATTCAGATATCTTTGGGGGCTCTTATTTAACCTGTTATGCAAAACACTAAATATGTAAGTGTAAAATCTGAAGGCATGAGAAACTATATACCCAACCATCTTAGCACCACACACCTGTAACCCCAGCCACTCAGGGGTTGAGGCAGGTGGATGGCGAAATCAAGACCGGCCTCCATGATTTAATGAGGTCCTGAACAATTTAGTAATACCTTGTCTCAAAATAAAAAACTAAAAGGACTGGTGATGTGGCTCAGTGATAAAGCATTCCTGGGTTCAATACGAAGTACAAAAAAAAAAAAAAAAAGGAGAGAGAAAAACCCTATGCTCTTTTCTTTTTTCCTAAAGGAGACACAAAAGTAAATATTCAAGAAAAAAAAAGTGTGAGAATTTTTTTTAAATTCTATATGAAAATGAAATTGTCAAGTAATCCAGAAAAACTATTTCATAATATATGACTGGAAATTAATAGAAATTGTGATTACAAATCAATATGAAATAAACAATTATAAAATTAGACAACAGGCATGAACAGTCATTTCAAAAAATGAAAAGCATATAAACAGCAAATAAATATAAGGACTATTTTCAACCTCATATTAACCAATTATAATGAACTACTACACACTTATCAAGTCAGAAAAATACCTTTCCTAATAATGATACTCAGCTTTAACAAGGGTACAGGAAATAAGACTTCTCAACTACTGTCCATATTAGCATTAATTTGTACAAATTTTATCATACAAATATTTTTTACAGAATAGGAAATTATGATTCAAGCATATACTTAGAATTTTATTAGACAGAAGTTTTCTAAGAAGATAATCTGAAACCATAAAGGTGACTATTACAAATTTAATGTAAAATATGTTTGTAATTATTTAATAAGAAAATAGGTATTATTATTCTACCATATGCTACATCTGCATTTTGTGAATAGGACTTAACAATGTTGTCATAAAATTATTATTTTTAAAGAAGAAACTGAGACACAAAGAGGCTAATGAAGTTGACCCAAATCATATGACTATTAAAACTGAATCATTGATTCAAGACTTGTATAGCTTCATAATAAAAGCTTCTCACTTAATACAATATTAGTATATTCATTACAATATTATTTGTAAGAGGAAAAAATACTTAAATATATATCATCAGGATTTAAGTCATATTGCACTCATTTACAAACAATGTAAAAATGAATAATTATATTTTCAAAAAGTTTTAAAATACCAAACTTGTATTAACATTAACAAGAGAAAATTAGTTGCCAATACAGAAGTTTCTTTAAGATACATATGGATGCATATATAATGGATAGTAAGGAGAGACACTGACTCATATAAACCTGATGGCCTACATTTGGATACCTGGTCTACCATTAAGCACAAAGGATTTTTACAGAAATTAAGTGATGTAACTCTTGTAAACTGTTCAACCGAGTATCAGGGCTATGGTGATGCTCAAGAAAGACATGCATCTGAGATGTCAAGTAGAGACTCTCAGGTGTCTGAGAGCTAGATAAAAGTACCTTGAACTACCATTTCCATGGTTTGAAAAGACCCAAGGATCAAGGTTTTTGTATTTTTGTTGTTGTTCTTTTTTAAACAACCATATGGTTTTCCTGACTCTTGCATTCAACTTACCATCTCTTCCCATTTGGCAGAGAGCGCATGTGAAACATGACTTATCAAACATTTGTGAGTAGCCCTTACAGGTGATGAGAGGTGACATCAAATGCCACCAGTTTAAAATAAGTCCTGTCCCTTCCTCTCAAAAGTATTCAGTCTCAAATTGCATTTTACACAAACATACAATAGAGTTTTCTACCACCACACCCTTCAGAGGGTTTTCTTGGCTCTGCAGCAGCATGGAACCCAATCTCATCTATGCAGAGCACTGGGGCCCCATCTTGGAGGTTTTATTGCCCAAAAAACACCTAGCAGGTAAACTGTCTCTTTCTCTTCTGTCTCTCCTCTCTCTCCATCTCCCCCTGTCTCTCATGCAAACGCACAGAGAATGTTACAATGGAAATCCATGCTCCAGTCATTATTAATGGTGCTCATTTGTAGAATTGAGACTATAGGTGACTTTAATATTTTCTTCATACTTATTGTACATTTTTCTTTAGGGGTCAGATATTGCTTTTATAAAAATAATAACATTTTAAAATAAATCAAGAGGATATGTAATACATTTAAGAGTATATTCCTTTAAAATACTTTTTTTTAAATTTAGGTTTTTGCTTCAGTAAGCTAGAAAATTTTATTTCAATGGGATGATTTGTGAGGTTACCCAATAATGACAGTATTAGAACATATCATTCCCAGAAGAGGTCTGACATTCTGTTCAATATTCATGTTTCATGCCTTACATTGTCATATTTTATTTAAATGAAAGCTTTAATCACCTGATTAAAATACATATTATATATGTTAATACATGGCCATTCAGGAAAATCTTTAAAGTTGTTTTAATGTGTCTAAAATAATAGATTTTTCAAATAAAATACGTTTTTCTTTAATTTTATAGCATCAAATGCCATTAAAATGAAACCTAAATTCATAAAAACATGGCAGAGGGCCTAAGAAAACTGAACGTTTTAATTCCACCTGAATCCATTCTCTCACTAAAGTGATGACCATGTGTCTCAATCATTTTAATTATAGAAATAATACACAGTAACAATTAGGAAAGTGTTACATGTTTTTAACTTTTCCATTGAAAGCAACATGAACTGACTACACCTCCTAAGGAGTATCTTATAGAGCTTAAGCTTAAATTCAAGAACTCCCAAGAAACCTCAGGGAGGGAAAGAAACCAAGAGCTGAAGGAACATCAGGGCCAGAAAGCAGGACCCACTTCTGCTTTATTATAAATTCAGGGATTCAGTTTTGTGAATGGGACATCAGGAAAGGCAACCATTGCGTGCTGTGCACAAATCCATAAAGATATCTTTGATAATTGTCTTTCTCTTTTTATTAAATGAATATAAATAAAACATGAAGAATAGGAAGTGAAAGAGGAGCTATTTAACACCTATTAAGCCTAAGAAGTCACTATTTAAAATCCCATCATAGCAGAGTATAGCTCTTAGCTCATGCTTCAATTATATGATCATGGTAAACTAACCATAGAAGTGTGAAACATTCACATTTATATGTATTATCTCTCATTTATGAGTTAGGAAACATTAGTCATTACCATTCTGTAGTGGTCATCTGAAAATTGTGGAATGACTACTTTTAGTGAGGCATATTATACTGGCCACAGGGATTGCTTCAAAGAGTCAAAATATTAGGATAGTAGAATTACCAATTTTTGACCATTCTCAGGAAGATAAGTTGCAACACTCCGAGCCACAAGTGCACCCTCGTGGTCTCCTTGTAATTAGTCTTCCCCCATAATTATTGAGAATTCACACTCTGCCACTTACCAAGAAGAGGGGCAAAAAAAAAAAAGGTCAAGCTACAGACGACTGGGAAAACTGATATATGACTTAGGCACTGGTGTCAGCAGAGAAAAAAAAGTAACAGACTTGAACAACAAGCATGAAATATTTCAGATACCAAAGGTATCTCTGATAAGTGGATAAATTAGCTAGAATCTCTGTTTTATAAGGTAGAAATATTCAACATTCCAAACTATAGAATACCTATTGTTGTCAATAAATAAGATCTGTGATCATGAACATATATTCCATGGTTCTCTACTACAGCAAGAGAAATTTAGCTCACGCTTCAAATTCTTCTTTAAGTATTGCTCATAAATATATTTAAAGTTTATTCCAATTTTAGAGATTGTGTAAAAAGAAAGGTAAAAAATAAAAATGTTTCAAGGTTAAGATTTTTTAAGTCGTGGATATAAACCAGAGTAAAAACATTGCTGCTGTTGAAAGTTAAAGCCTTGCTAGGAGTAATGGCTCTTCTTTCTACTTATTGCTTCCATATTGATGTGTGGATCTGTATTGCAAGTTTTACAAGACAAAATGAAAGAAAAGTAAGCATAAATCAACAATGAAAATTTATGCATGTTATTCTTCAGGAAGCTTGGCACACTCAAAATACTAGCATTCTTTGCTTAAATTCCAAAAATGTGACCATCTTATTTTACAGATTTAAACAGTTTAAAGTGACAAAAAAAATAGAAGGATATTACTTCATCAAACCTTTCTTTTACACACACTTACATATTACAGTTGAAGGCGTTCAGTCTCTTAACTCATGTCAACATTGTTTAATTCATTTCATTAATAGCCGTTAAGATTTGCACAGTGGAAGAAAAAAGTCATGATTTGATTTGTTATGATTTTAATAGTGCATAGTTATATATAATATTGGGGTTTATTTTGATATAAGCATACATGAATGGAATATAGTTTGCTCCACTTCAGTCCCCAGTATTTCCTCTTTCCTTCCCCTACCACGCCCTGGTTCACTTTCCTCTATACTACTAGGCTTCCTTCTATTTATTCATCATAGGATTTTTGTTTTAATTAGTGATTTTTAGATATGCATAAAGATAAAATTCACTATAGTGTATTTATTTATGACACAGCATAATTTGGTCAATTTCATTCCACCAAAAGGGAGGAATTATTTGATTTTTTTTTTTTTTTGGTACCAGGGATTGAACTCAGGGGTACTTGACCACTGAGCCACATCTCCAGCCCTATTTTGTGTTTTATGTAGAGACAGGGTCTCACTGAGTTGCTTAGCGCCTCACCATTGCTGAGGCTGGCTTTGAACTTGCGATTCTCCTGTCTCAGCCTCCCAAAGTGCTGGGATTGCAAGCATGAGCCACCGCGCTCGGCTATGATTTGATTTTTAAGTCAGTTTCAAAATTGTTCCCTACACATTCAAATTACTAACAATTGCTGATCTTCGTTAGTACTGATTTAATTATAGGAACTTGAAGAATTGTGTTTGTCTCTCCCCATTTAACATTCGCCACTACCCATTTGGAAATGTTGGCATTAGTATGTATTACCCTGGGATCCACTTTTGCAATTTCTTTATTTGCCTGAGTTTCCAGGGGACCGCACCACAACCTGAAATTGCCTCAGGAGACAGCAGCCGCCCACCCCCACCTCCATCCTTGTGTCTTTTTGTCTCCATCCTTGTGTGTGGGGACTCCAACAGAGATATTATCTCTGAATCTCCTGGTTATTCTATCACCTTTATCATAGCATGCTCTTTTGGTTTTCTTCCTATGGTTTGGTATCTAAATTTTGTTTTTATCACAGATGAAGTTTCTAGATAAATCAATTGCTTACCTATTTCCTTTTTGGTTCACTCTTTCCAGGGTACATTTCATTTTGTAATATTAATCATTTTGTTGCTGTGGAAAGCAAAAGTTACTGTTTCCACATAGAATTAATTTTAGTTCCTAGAGGGGAAAAATGTTATCTCATTGATATTCTTCTAATTAATTCATAGCTAGGTAGGATTTCAACTCATCCTTCTTTTAAAAATCACTTATAAACCCACAGGAATTAGATAGGCTAGAATACACACTGTAATTTGTACTTACTTTTAAAGTTCTAGTGAACTCAAGAGTAAATCATACCCAGCTGGCCTAGAAAGAGTGGTTAAAATAAGAACACTCACCCACTCAAAAAAAGGAGGCATTTATTTCTTCACTGCAGATTTGTTTATTTTACAATTAACAAAAGTTAATTGAGGAACTTTTGCTTAAGGATTCAGAGGAGACAGTACCCCTTTGTCAACTATGAAATAAACAAATCTGAAGCAGAGAATGATGCCCAGAAAAATTCATCTTTCCCAAAGCATAGATGAAAGCTTGCAACCTGCTTCCCTAGCTGAATCTGAGACCTCTATGATCCTATCAAGGGTGATAAATCCGGCCTGGGTCTGAGTTTTCTGATCTATTCCCTTATCAATATCCATTGATATGCAGATTTCACTTCCATTATGAAAAATATCTCTTGTGCCTCCTTCTTTCAGGATTGTTATAGACATTTACTAATTAATCTCATAAATTAATCAGTGTCAATATTTTAATAGATGATTCTGAATAAATGGACTACCTCCCATGATAACTGATGTTTCAGTTTCTTAGAAACAACATTACATATCCCAAAATTTTCATATGAGAAATTATAAACTTCTTTGAGACTTTCAAAATATGTGTTTTCATTCCAATCATACAACAGAAAATTAGTAAAGGTTTATTAGGAATACCTTTGTAAACAAGTAGTGTATAGTTTCAGTGTTTCTGTCACTTAATATATTTCCATTCTCCATTATACTGCATTAAAACAGAAAGCAGAGTTAAAGGGTTCAGCTTTTTAAGATGATGTTCTTGAACATTAGTATACATGGACTCCTGGAAGTCTAAAGATCTTCTTTGGGGTCTGTGATTTCTCAAGTTAGAGAAGAACTCCTTAATTTGGCAACTTAACTAAGCAGGAATGGGTAGGGATTTGATCACTTATAGGTAGATCTTTGGAAACTCCCCACTCCTCTGCTTAAGCCCAGCATGATTGTTTATGAACAGGATGGGCAATTCTAGTGAGTTATAAGAAGGTCAAGGGCTTTGGGTTTGAATAGACATGGCTCAAGTTTGGATTCTGGCTTCAGCACTTACTACATGGTTACTCAACTTCCTAAATCTCAGGAGGAGCTGAAGATAAAGTGAAAAAAATACATGTAAAGTTTTATCAATATGCAATTGACTGCCTGGCTCCCAAGAGCTATTTAGTAAAGGTTATTCCCACTTTACTAAGAGATGAATATGAAATTGAGATCTTCTGACACTAAATTCTATGTTTATACCTGTATTAATTCTATGCTGCCTTGGAATATAATCAAGAGCAAAATAACTCAGGGAGAAAAATCTTATAATATGTCTTTTTGTCTCCACATATATAACTGTCAATGAAGAAAAGAAAATATATGTATTGGCTTTACCACTGCAGTGGACTAAAAAGTATTTTGAACTCAACTTGTAGTAACAATTTAATGTATGCAATTTCCCAAACACTTAGGAAAGTTGAAATGCAAAATGAAGGGAACACAAAGTCACATAATCGCATTTCCAAAGTCACTTTCAGTCTTAGCCCCACACAGCTGTTACACTGGGAATTATCCAATTGCACACAGATAGATCTCTTTCCATTCATTCGGATAATTCTGAATTCCTTTCAGAGCAGCATAATGCCAGTGTAGAAGTATAAAGACTCAATAACGGTCATCCTAAGGAAGGATGCAACCAACCAGAACAGCTGCTCATCAGAAACACTGCAAAGCTCCCTTTATTATCCATATGTTTCTTCCTGACATAGTTGAAATTTCAAATTATATTGGAATATTTTTACACATAGTATTAAAACATTTTATAAATTGTGCTATTCAAAAAAATGATAGCTTAAAATAAAATATAAAACAGTTATATATGTGGGTGTATATGTGTGTAAGGGTGTATGTACAAATCTTTTCACCAGTCTTCATGACTGAAACTCTAAGGTCACAGGAAAGAATTAATTTGAGAAAATATACAAGCATCTACTTCCACATTATGTAACTATGTAATGATGTATTGGAACAGATTAATCACTTAAGTATGGATTTAAATATAACAGGATTGTTGGAGAGCGGGGGCTTAGGTCCATGCCTGCCTGTATTTTCCTCCTGACTTTGCCTCTTATACCTGTGTGGCTTTGGATTCCATCATCTCTCAGTTCCTCACCCTCACAGGTCAAATGCAGACAAGAATACTCCCTTCCTCACATGGTTATTTTGGAAGATTGAGTTCATCTGTGAAAAGTGCTTAGAATAGTACAGTATAAACACTGTGGAAGTTATGGTTGTCTTTATTAGTCTTAACTTTCCCAGAAATGCATTCCTATAAGAAAATTAACTGCAGTGTAATCTGCTGACCTTATAATTAGAATTAATTTAAAGACTTTTAAAAGCATTTCCTGTAGACACCTTCAATATTCCTATAACTTACATATTTCTACAATTTACATACAGCTTTAATCAATAGCTATTCAAAATACATATTTGTCAATAAAATATTCAAGGCAACATGTGCTTTCAAATATGAGCATTAAACTGTTAAAATGCCATGAGTACAGGAGTCTGACCTTTCTCGTCTTTGTCACCTTGGTGGTTAGCACAGTTCTGGACTTTGGTAGCTAGTTGGTTAGTATGTGTTGAATGAAAAAGAGCTATTTAATGACTAGTGAATATTTAGTAAATGGTGAATGGGCTTGGGCTTCTTGAAATTCCATATGCTTTTTGTATAAAACATCTATTCTCCTATTCCCCAGTGTAGCTTACATTTAAAATTTTAAGCATAATCTTACTAAGCATTTGCTGGCATAAATAAGACTTCAGTCATAGGAAAAGGAATTGTTAAATAGAACCTAACATCTTTTGCAAAGAAAAACATAATTTTAAAAATGATCAATACCAGTTACTATGAAGAATACAGCAATGATTCTTAAATTAGAGATTATGATTCAGTGAATATGAGGGAGACCCAGGAATCCCCAGTCTTGGGCATCCAGGTTGATTCTGGATACTGGGTTTGAAAAACATGAAGTAATAAAAATCAACATGTATTAGGCCCACTTAATATTCTATCTACTATTTAAAGTTTCTATATAAATTAATTAATTTCATTCCCCAACATACCCTGTACCAAAATTCAAAGTCAAGCATCCTGCTTCCAAAGCCCAGGTTCTTACTGGTGCATACTATAAGATATTGGGACTCAGTTATCAAGTAAAGCGAGTAGTCTTTATGAACTTCAATTTTCTCATTTGAAAATTCAAAACTTATTCATTTGAAGTGATAGATGAGGTGAAATTCACCAACACATACTGAAAGTTTTTTGCATCTGAAAATAAATATGCATAAACTGATTATTGCTATTAGGTTGATTGATTATATCAGTTTGAAAGGTAATACATTTTATTTCCAATATTAAATGAAGAATAAGCAAAACATTATAAAAAGATGGAATGAAAAGTGATAAATAATAGTACACAAATTAGGATTGATTTAAATGATTGCTATAAAATGTCAAAAGGACCCCAAGAGTTTCTTTGGGAGTCATGAGTAATCATTACCATCAGGCATTCCTAAAGTATAAACTAGGCATGTCTTGATGTATCTTGAACTTCTAATATTTTTGAAATCATAGTCTCTCCCATAGAAAATGTACATTGTGAATTAAGTCATCTCATATCTTTAGGGTTATATGACAGCATAACATTATTTGTATAATAGTTCATAACCCCTCTTAATTGCTATTATCCATATTTTATGCTAGTACTAAAATAAAATAATTAAAACAAAAGGAAATGGAACACTTCTGCTTTAAACTTTATAAATTGCAATGGATTGAGGAGTATCAGAGTATCCATGCCTAGAAGGAAATATCTGCTATTGATCATCAATTTATGACAAAGTTTTATAAAATATATAAGCCCTATTATGATTCTCAAGATTACATTATTAAGTTGAATCCTTTATTGTAGAGAATTTTTTCAAGTCATGATGCAGTTGAGGCAGTAAATTGTTTCTTCTTAGGTTCATTCATTAAAACAATTTTCAAAATTGAATCTACTGAGCAATATGGATTTTTAAGTCTCAATATACTATTAATTTGTGAGACATTTAGCTTTATTATTCTTAATTTCCTTTGTGTAATTTTTAAGATAAAAGTAACATATTAACTGGGTGCATTGGTTTACACCTGTAATCCCAGTAGCTTAGGAGGCTGAGGCAGGAGGATCGGGAGTTCAGAGCCAGCCTCAGAAACTTAGTGAGGCCCAAAGCAACTTAGCAAGACCCTGTCTCAAAACAAAGGAAATTTTAAAGGGTTGGTGATGTTGCTCAGTGGTTAAGTGCCCCTGGGTTCAAACCCCAGTATTTAAAAAAAAAAAATTATATATATGTAAAATAGAATTCAAGACTGACATATAATCATTCTTTTATTTAACCAAAACATAGTTGTGTGAGAATGCTGTGCTATGTGTGTGCTAGATTCTAGAGATTGAAAGACAAATATAATAAAGTATATTCTCCAGTGTTTCTCTTCTGATTTAGTACAGGGAGGAGGATATTTCCCCCCAGGCAAAGTATTTTATTAAATATGCAGTTTGGGGTTCTTGTTTTGTTTTGTTTTTTGGTTTGGTTTTGGTTTTTGTAAGGTAAGCTTAAAAGTAATGTTGCTGTTACTCTGCAGGTAAAGCTATGTTAGGATTTTTAATCTACAAAACAGCAGTTTTAATTGAACCACTCTAGCTGTTCCACTGTGAATTACACTGCAAACATGCTGTTATGGTGCATCTTGGGCTTTCAGAAAAGAGAAAGGGCCTTCTGCAACCAAAGAGAGAAATCTCCTTCAGCAAAAAGGTAAATGGCCCTCAAGCCAGCACTCACCCCAGGGAGAAGGGGCACTGCTCTCCCTCTTTAGGACAGAGCTGACAGCACCCTCTTCCTTCACTCACCTTCCAGGTTTCGCAGTACTGGTCATTCTGTCCTTCTGCTGAAAGGATTAGACAGACTCCACCTAACATGGTAGAGCAAGACAAAGACTTATTTACATTTCAGATATTTATTAATTAGTATAAGAAACTCCAACAAATCAGCATGATTTCTGTTAAAGGAGAATTCCTGAGTTAGTGGGAAATTGTTGGAAAGCTTCTGGGAGGCTTTCATTCTATGCAGTCTTACAGGAAACGTTTCATTGAGAAGTCTCGCCCTGCCTCCTTCCGTTTGCTACAGTCCACACTTACCAGGTATTGATCACGGGACTCAGTTTGTTCCAGGAATCTGGGTGATTCTGTCTGAGCCAGTATCTGGGTTGAACGATGCCAATGCCACTACTCCAGTGACTCCTACTGGATCAGTGCTTCTCGCCCTGATTGGGGACTTAGTGATGCATGTCTGTGGCAGAGGACTCTGATGTGAAAAAAAAAAAAAAAACAGATCTGCCAGGCTAGAGAAGAAGTGGTCTCTGCAAACTGAAGGTAGTTAATTGGACACTGATCTCCATTCAGTTCCAGAACTGTTCACAATCTATTCTACTGAAGGTCTAAAGGCATTCAACTCTATGATAAATTCACGTAGTAACTAATAATTTACTGTGTGAATTTTTATAATTCAAATTTGAACAGACTTGGTAAATAAGCAATGGTGATTATTTTTCCCCAATCATTAAAAATTCATAAAGCCCCATTTTTTGTGCAGGGCTACGTTAGACTGTCTGAAGCATATAGTTAACATCAGATCTTGTCTCTGCAGTCAGAAAGTTTCAAGAAGTCCAAGACAAGGGGATCATTCTGTAAACAACACAACTGTTTTAGTCTGCATGTGGTAAAGAGTTCCATGTAATAGTTCTGTTCTGCAAGTTCAGAGACAAGAGAGCTGAAGCAGCATCATTTCAGATTACACACAAGTTTAATATTAAAAAATGTTTCTTAGATAACTGTTTCCTGAATAAAAATATATGGATTGTGACAGTGTCCCCAGCATTAAGTTGTTTGTTGGTTCATTTGTTTCAGTATTCATTTTATTAATATTAGCACTAAAATACAATTTTACTATAATCTCCTATTTGATGAACAGCAGTGAATCAACTGTCCATTACAAGGAAGAGTTTCCTCACATTAAAGAAAACTAAATATCATAAAACTAATATCAAATAGAACTCTTGACCATAACATAGTGTTCAGCAAAAAGATTTAAATTGAATAGCCACATCCACACCAAATTTATTTTTTGTAACATGCTATATTACAAAATGGCTTTCATGTCCTCTAAGCCAACTGAAAAAAATGTACATGACGGTTCTAAAATTAAGGCATTCTGCAATGTTATTATTATTATCTCAAGGAGCAGCTGCACATATACACACAAATGGTAAGAAAATACCGCTGTTCACTATTAATATCTCCAGGACTTATTACATGAAAAAAAAAGTAAACTGGTAGTGAAATAAGGAAAAACCTTAGAGTGCTGATAAAATATATGCATATGAAGTCTAGACAGTGACATGAAGATCGCATTATGAGAATTGGATAGTTAAGGCTGGAATTCTCCAGCAAAAGAGAATTAAAATTTAGGACTAAAATGTCTATAACCAAAAGTGGAAGTTAGATATTTCCAGTGACACACAGGTTTATGAAACTAACGAATCCATCCTCATTCTGAAGATAAAATGTGACTAAAGAGTAAACAAACATTTTTAAAGCACAGATTCTAAACTTTGTAGCATTGTAAGTAGAACTGATAATGACCAAGACAAAAAAGGCATGCAAAACAAATTAAGAAGTAAATTCCTTGATATGATGTTGAGTTACAATTATAAAGGCCATGAAAAGTAGGCTTTTCCAGTGGTTTCAAGGTTTGTGTTAGATATCAGACTGCTGAGGAAGCTGTCCATGACTTAGGTTCCCATTGCTTTTTATTTTTTCTGAACTCATCTAGGACATGAAAAATCTAATGCGAATTTAACACTTATGTCTGCCAACCAAAATGCATATTTAAACAGATGTTCAAAGTGTTCAGAGGCAGGCTGTGGGTCCTACTGCTTCTGCTTTATTTTTTCAACATAATCTGCTTTCTCTTTGTTGGATCCAGGAGGCCATTAATGAACTTTCTCTCTGACCAAGAGCAGTTCAACCTCTTTAGTCATCATTTTTTTTCAGCTGGAAATTAGAGCCTCGTTTCTGTTGACATTACTTAAAAGAAAGACACAAAAGATAATATTCTGACCTGTTGATGCTAAATTTAAGCTTACATAAGCAGATTCTCTAAATGAATGTCTTTAATTTCATTGTTGCTCAGGGTGACTTTACTGATCTAAAGAAGCGGCACAAAAAAATTGCTAAGTGAAGTCATTGTGGCATTCTTAACAGTCCTAAATGTCAATTTGAAGAATAGGCCGCTTCTTCTGAAGCACTCCTATTTAAAACAGAGTGGACAGCAACATTGATGGATGATCAAGGCAGTCTGAGTCACACAAGGGGACTTTATGCGTCTGCAAGTGAGGAGACAAATGCAGAATTTTTTCCTATCATTCTCACACAGCTATGAAATGACTTTAGCTATTCAAAATGCAAAACTGCCTACCAAAATCAGAGAGAAGATAATTCATTCTTTCCTTCCACCTGCATTGGTAAGAACCACAGGCAGGGTGGGAACTTCTCCAGATTTCTTTATTCTCTTCCCCTTTTTGCATCCTTTTGCTGTACAAACTGTTTTTTCTAGCTAACCTATCAGAGAGACATCTGTTACCTTTACAGAAGCCAACGCACATTGGTGTATGTCACGCTTCAGTTATTCATTGTCAACACTGTGAAACAAATCTTTCTATCAAGCTTTGTCTGAAGCTCTCTTTTGCTCCGTCAGTCACCAAGGATACATGTGTTGCCCACTCCTGAACTTCAGATCCCAGTAGCAAGTGATCTATGAACTTAGTTATTTTCTCCCAGGCTTCTAAAATGACATGCTACTTCTATAGATCACTTGCCAGTTTTGAAACTACCCTGTCAAACACAATGCATTAATAACAAAATATGAAGCATCCCTAACAGAACCCTCAATGCCCTTGTGCACCATTCTTCCATTACTTTCCACCTTTCTGTCTCAAGACAGGGAACCAAAAGGATGAGATACAATGCTATAAATAGAAAAATATGGCAATTCATGGAGAACTTACTTGTATAGGTATGCAAAATGTAAGAGAATTATCACGTAACTATGACACTTTAAGTTTAATGCTTTAATGTGCCAAAAAAAATTTTTTTTGAGATCTGAAGATGATGAGAAGAGCAAAGTCTTGGACATGCAAGTTAAAATAACAGATCATTGCATGAAGAACCATATATACCTCCATTTACATTTTCTCCTGCTTGATCATTTGCTTGCTTTTCTGCCCTGAAGAACCTTGGCTGTCCATTGCAAAACCCTCTTCATATTGGCAGCATTCCAGTCTATTTATCATCATGCAGAGTCTGTGTCAGCAGATCCAGTGGCCGCTCTGAGTGTTGCCCTCCCAGTGGGTAGATGATGAACTCAACTGATACATCCCTAAAAGTGCTGAGGGAGCTTCCAGCCCAGATGGCCTTCTTGCTGATCATGTCTGAATATTGTTTTATTTTGTTTTTCTTTCCCCTAAGCTGGCTCATCCAATGAAGGAGATATCAGAGGCTGTTTGGTCAACGCTTAAAATAGAAAAAAAATTGATTTATGAATTATAGTACAGCTTAAAAAGATTCAAAGATAGTCACCAAAGTAAAGCTCTTTCCACAGTGATAAAGCAAAGTAATTTTGATATGTGTTTGAATGTATATCACTATTAAGAGGTTCAAATACAGTCTAGTTTGTGTTTTGGTCTCAAAAAACAATGATTGTGCATTTAATATATACTTTGCTATATATTTCAGTGTGTCATTGTGTAGATAAAATTACTTTAAATCTATTTTTAAAGGTTAAAATATCTAGACATATGCATGTGGAGCTGCCATATTCATTGTTAAAAAGAATACCCCTGTTTCACTCTTGAATTCTCAGTGATTGTTTCTCTTCACCAATTACTGAATATGCCTCAGATAGCCACATTTAGTCACATTTAGTCACATTTAGTCTTCTCAACTACCTGGAGCATATATCTGCACAAAAATGTGTTCATCAAAATATTAATCACTCAGTGGCTCTTTCAACTGTCCTAATGGAACGACCTGGCTCAGCTCAGAGAGGATTCTGTCATCATAGACACTACTGGAAGATAATACATCCAGGTGTCCAAAGACACCACAGTGGTATGAATTTTGCCATCAGTTAAATATTCATTTAAATTTAACACTAGAAATTTAATGCCAAAGTGATTTTCACTTAGGCAATGTCATTAAAGCTTGATAAAAGTGTTTATCCCAGAATGACCAATAGGAGCTGGAGAGGGCTGGAGAGATCGTCAGAGTACATCAGATGTGACAGGGGTTTAAACAGAACTGATTTAATGTTGGTTGAAATGAAAATAGAAACAGCAACATCACTTTCCCTTAAGAAACAGAACACTTAAAATGTTACTTATAAATGTTACATGTTAAAACATTTGGGAAACATCTCAGGAATGTAAAAGAGTGCAATTATATTTGGTTATTCTCATGTGAAAAGCAGAAATAAACTAATTCTGAACTGCATATGACTATTATATTTGTAGGATGGAAGTTAATCCCAGACTGTAGAGTATGATAAAGTAGACATAAAGTGCAACAAGAAATAAACTAACAAATAACTAGGACTTAAATTATTTAGGCAATATTTTAAGTATGCTCAAATATAAAAAGTAATTTGCAAGAGGAGTGGCTTTAGTCAGATGTGCAATTTATTTTGCATAAGTTTATGCAAGAGAATTCCTGGGAGAGGAAGAGATTTTGACATTAAAAGCAGTAACAAAATCTTCCCACTTTACAATTACAATTTTGGGGTGCATAAGTCATAAAAAGCCTCATTCCTTTTAGAAATTTCTTGTCAAGTGTAAATTAGATCCTTTTCATATGGAAAATGCTTAATCATAACTTTAATACATGTTCAATTTCCCCAATAAATTTTTGCATGCATTATCTCCATATTGGAGATATGAGTTTTTCAAATTAGTAACATATTGATAAAATATCTGAAAATATTTTCTTATTTCTTCCAATAATTATCAGTAAAAGGAAAGGCGTTTAGTCACTATACATAACTATTACTCTTGGATCTACTGGCTTAATTTTAATTTTTAATTGAGATTTTCATCTAAAGTGTTCAGATCAATAAATGTCATTTAATGAGTTCAGACCTAACCTTCAATAGTTTATAATCTAAAGCAGGAAATGGACATTAAATTGATATTTAATATTGAATTTGGGCCTTTGATCTGGTCTATAAGTGTTTGCCAAGTAGAGTTTGTTCAACATGCAGATAGGTTGTTTATTATCCCTCTTGTTTACTCAGAAACTGAATTATTGAAACCTAAAGTGATACATTCAAAGTCATATCAGATTCTCCAAGTTTTCCTTTATTCTCATATTTAGGAAAAGTGTACATTCTTACCAGAAAAACATATTCCTCTGCCAGCAAGCTAATAAATTTCATTATCCTATTAAAAACACCTTGGTTCTGTTGAGGAAACATTTATAGAGAACCTCTTAGTATCCTAAGAGCACATCTGACTAAAGCCACTTCTCTGGGTACTATACTATCTCCCAGAGATGTTAAGAATACTGGGCAACCACTCCCTTGAGTCCTGGATTAAACAAAGCAATGTGAATTGTCTGTCTCCTACTCTATCAGAGAGATAGTTCCATAGAATCCCACATGAGGACATTCAAAATGTGCACATTTTATCAATTTTAAAAGTTTTTGAGACCTCCAAAGTGCAGGACTCTTCCACTCCTCTGAAAATGGACTTTTAAACCTTTCTTAATAAAGCAATAAAGGATGTTCTCAGATTAGAAAGCCTCCTGTGAAATTGTCCTTCTCATGGAAATTTGGATGAAGTTTTTTAGAGGGTAGAGCAATAGTTCTGCTTTGCCAAGGGCCTTGTAGCTCTAGCAGACACAGGGTCATGGAGTTTGGGGGAAGAAAAGTGGGGACACAAGTACATAGGCAGATAATTTCACTTCTGTCTAAAAGCTATTCAAAAATAGACATTTGACCAACCTGCTGTTTGAACACCAGAAAGGATCCTAATCAGAGTGGTGAAGATGTGTGGGAAAGAATCGAAAGAACTCTCCCCAGAATAAGTGATATGTGAAGCTAGAAAAGTTAGTAGGTAACCAGCTAGAAAAGTTAGTAGGTAACCAGAGCACTCAAAAAAGGAAGAGTTGCATGAATCAGGGTACAGAGATGTAAGACTTAAACTCTATATGTCTGGGATCCCTATATGTAGCCAGCAGTTATAATAGTGAGCATTTTCAAATGTTCTGTTAGCCAATTAATTCAGAATTTCAGTAGTTGATTTAAAACCATTACAGTAGGTATTTATAGGCATTTACTGAACTTAGAAGAAGACAAAGCAGAAGAGAAGCACTCAAGTTATAAGCAGTATGGGTGTCTATGACATGCTAAGAAAATCTTTCCTTTCCCACTAGAACCAAAGCCCCTTGATTTGGGATTTTGCCCTATGCATAGCTCTACCTCCAGCAACTAGAACAGAAGTTGATTCAGGTGGTTGTTTAGTATGACTATTAGTAACAAAGAGGGATTCAAAGATAAACAAGACAGATTTGGTACCTTTCCTCATGGTGTAAATGTTCTAGTACCAGGGTTTTAACCTAAAATAAGGAGAGAGGAATTGTAACTCATATAGGAAAAATAATTACCTTTTAATTACATCTTTATCTTTTTAACATGTAACTAAAATTGAGCATTAATTTCAATTGTGAATATAGGTCACAAACCACAGAATATTAGCAACGTATGTAACTTCATCACACATTAAAAAAAAATCACAGATAATTTCATGTGTCATTATAGGTTTGCATGTATCTAAAAATACCATTTTTGCTCATGATAATTTTTAAGTTTTGTGTTACTGAAATGCCATTACATTTTATTATTTCATACATTAATAAAAATCAAACATATTGTGACATCATAAATTTAGTTTTTAATACTTTGAATTACTTCTTTTGTAATTCATGAAGTTCATCTTATGCACTTGAAAGCATTGTTCTGAGAATTAAACTACAGACCTCACTCGAATGCTAAATAGGTCTGTGATACCAGAGATTGTTAAGAACTGTAGGCTAGGGGGAGAAAATAAATTAATTAAACCAGTGATTATTATTTAATGATGTGATGAATGCATGATAGGGGAAGAATAATGATTTACCCGAGGTGTAGGTACGTGTGAACTGGTAAATTGCAGTGCATAGCTGCATAGCCTTGTAAAGGCTTCCAGAGAAGTTCTGCTCTGGCTTCCCCCTGAAAAATCAGCAGGAAGGAATCACATGTTCAAGGAACTGAAGGAACTGTGTTAGTAAAGGAACTAAAGTGTGAGCCTGTGAGTGGACAGGCAGATGCTTGGGGGCAAGAGATGAAGCTGAAAAGATCACTTTAGTACAAGTAAGGTAAGACTCAAAATCTTTTGCACTTTATCCTAAGGGTAATGGGAAGTTACTGGTGCATTTTTAAAAACAAAGTAAAAAAACTCACTTTGAAAAGAAATAACTTGGGCGAGGGGCAAGCATCAAGTCAGGAGAAATAACAGGTATGGTTGCATTAATTCAAGAAAATTGTGTGAAACCTGCATTGTCTTCAGAGAAATATGGAAATAAAGAAAACTGACATGATTCTAGAACATATTATGTACTTATACTCAACTTTATTACTATTACCATTGTTATTAATGTTGATTATAATTTAACCAATAAACTTCATAGCTATTGCTTAATAATACAGACCATTTAAGTTACTTTCAGTGGCTTAAGTAATTCAAGTTCAGTGAGGAAATAAGGTAGGAGTTTCAGCAAATGACAAGTGGCATTTGAGCTGAGAGTCCATGCAGGAAGACCTGCCAGCCACATGCTGCCTGCAGTGATGCCCGTTCCCTAACATTATCCTCAGCCTTCAATTTAGAATGGCAAATTCTTGATAACTTGAATCATTTTCCATGAAATTTTTATTATCTGCTTCTATTTCAATTTTATTGTCAGCCAGATCCTCTCTTTTCTGTACTCTTTGTTCCCCAGGATGCAACTCAACAGTTTGATTTATTCTATCCAACTTATCCATTATCCTAAAATCAAATGCAAATGTTTTACTAACATGTATCCATTTATGTTGATATTTTTAACTGATCACATCTTAAATCTTTTTTCTCTTTCCAGACCCATTGAAACATGAAAAACTGTGATATTTATTGTATAGGTTGGCAGTAATGCCTGAGACTTGGAAATCATGTGAGCTGGCCTCTTGAAGCACTTGTATATAGTCTTACGGATATCAATTTTCATTTTAGTCACATGTTTCCATGTATACTGATGTTACTTTCCCCTTGAGTGTGAGGTGACTGCCATCAGTGTTCCCTCCATTACACTTTGAGGCCAAAGAGAAAACAAGTCAATAGTAGAAAATAAGTGATTATCTAGTATGAACACATGGGAAACTAAGCAAATAACATTAAGAAATAACAGCTATCTTTTTTACTATAAAATAACATCTTATATGAATCAGTGAGCATTCATTTTCTTCAAATGTTTTTAGTAAGATTTGTACCTAACTTTCAAATTAATACTTCCAGAGCTACTGATAATTTTATTTTAGAAAGAACACAAAGAAATTTTTGTCATTACCCTTTCTTCATACAATGAAATTTTCATCTTATCTTGATAATAAGAAGAAAGAAGTCTGAAATAAATCCAAGAGATGATACAGAAGGCACTATATTAGAAGCACTGATACATAAGAAATGCCAAAGAAGTTTTGTCTAGATAAGGAACAAGGCATAAACCAAGACTACTAACAATACAAAGTTACAGCCTAAAGGTCCAATCTGTGGTGTATTTTTTTTAGAAAAGAATCATGGTATATGTGTAACTTGTAAAAAAAAATCTTGGCCACCTGCACCTCAGGTAGAGAATTAATCTTCAGGAGATACAAAAACTCAAAAAAACTTAACACCAAAAATCAAATAACCCAATCAATAAATGGGCAAAGGAACTGGACAGATACTTCACAGAAGAAGAAATAAGAAGAAATACAAATAGTCACAAATATATGAAAAAAATGTTCAACATTTCTAGCAATTAGAGAAATGCAAATTAAAACTACACCAAGATTTCATATCACTCCAATCAGAATAGCAATTATCAAAAATACAAGTAACAATAAATGTTGGCGAGGATATGGGGGAAAAGGTACACTCCTACATTGCTGATGGAACTACAGATCAGTGCAACCACTCTTAAAAGCCATGTGGAGATTCCTCAGAAAACTTGGAATGGGAACCACCATTTGACACAGTTATCCAACAAAGGATTTAAAATCAGAATACTACAGTGACACAGCGACGTCAATGTTTATAGCAGCTCAAATAAACAATAGCTAAGCTATGGAAAAAACCTAGGTGCCTTTCAAAAGATAAAGAAAATTTGCTATATATACACAATGGAATAATACTCAGCCTTGAAGAAGAATGAAATTATGGCATTTGCCGGTAAATGGATGGTAAATGGATGAAACTGGAGACAATCATGCGAAGTGAAATAAACCAATCCCAAAAAATCAAAGGCCAAACATTCTCTCGGATAGGTGGATACTAACACACAATAGGAAGAGGGGGAGAATAGAAGTTCATTGGATTAGACAAAGGGAAATGAAGGGAAGGGAAGAGGATGGACATAGGAAAGACAGTAGAATGAATAGGACATCACTTTACTATGTTTATATATGAATATACAACCAGTGGAACTCCATATCATGTACAACCATATGAATGAGATCTTGATTAGAATAAGTTATACTCTCTATATATATATTATACTCTCTATATATTATTACTCTCTATATATTATACTCTATGTATAATGTTATACTCTCTATATATAGAATAAGTTATACTCTAATATATACTCTGATATATTATTATGTCAAAATATACTCTACTGTGAAGGACAAATTTTTAAAAAGTGGAAAACATTAAAGTGTTTTGGTTCCACCGATATAAATAGTCAGGTATCCTGATTACATAGGGAGCTCTTGAGTCTGTGAGGACACTCTGGCTGTCTATTTACCACTGTATAAAGTCTCAATTCCCTTGCAATTTTCTTGGAATACCACTTACTTTATTAAAATTTATTCCCTAATTCCACCCCTAATTCATTCTCAGCAGCAGGACTCCAGTTTTCTTCCAATCTAAGTAATGCTTTCTTTCCATAATCTGGCTAAATGTCACCACTCACTTAAATCAGTTAATAACCCTACCACTTTGAAACTGTAATGGGTCCCTCTTTATGTTGTCAATTTCCCCTCCACAGGACTTGGAATCAATATGACACCATTGACAATTAATTGTATTCTAACTTCTACTATTTACTCTTGATGTTATCTACTTTCTGGTAAGAACATAAACTATATCTGCTTGCCTTCGGGTGTCTACCACAGAACTGAATGCATTTATTTAGTTGATTGATGATTAATATTTCAATAACAAAAATTGCATGAAATTTTGGAATAAGATAGTTCCAAGTTTGAATTCTACCTCATCTGTGCATTCATTTATTCAACAAATATTCATTGGATACTATGTGCCATAAACTATTATAGATTCAACAAGAAAAACAAGAAAAAAGTCAATAACAGCAAATACATACACAACCACCCCCCTTCACAGGCATGTGCAAGACAATACTTTCTATACTTACAAAGCTGGCATTCAAGCAAAGAGGATAATAAAAAAGATAAATTCTATGATAGATCAACAAAGAAAAAAATAGACAACAAAAATGTTGAGAAAAGAAAGAGTGAACCATATGAAGAGGTAACTTTGAGTAGACTTGAAAAAATTGAGGGAATTCATCCTGAGAACTACTCTGGGGAAGTTTGTCATGCAGGAGGAATGTCCAGTGCATATGCCTTGATTGAGAAAGCAGCTTCCTTAAAGTGTGTGAGAAGGAGTGAGAAGACAAAATTGTCTAGAAATAGGAAACAAAGGACAGAGGTAGAAACTATCTCAGAGAGGTAATATATGTCTTATCACATGGGACTTTGCACATGATAGTGTTTCATTTTGACTTGAGAAGAGGAATGATATAATCTGACTTACATTTTACACCATGTCTCTGGATATTGATTAAAAAGAGATACTGGATACTGATTAATAGTTAAGCAATTGTGATAGTTGTTGAGGCATTGGATGCTTGGACCAGCACTGGGAGTGATGAGAAGTGTTTGAGTTCAGGACATAAAAAGTCAATAAATTTACTTAAAAGTTGAGCCAACAGGGTTTGCTATTGTGGACTATGATAGGAATGGAAGAGTTCAGAATGATGCTGAGATATTGAACTCTAGAACTAGAAAATAGAATTATCATTAAGTAGATGAGGATAAAGGATAGAATACTGGTGAAAACCAGATAGAAATTAGGTTTTTAACATTAATTTTGAAATGCTTATCAGCAAAATTCCAAGTAGACATATCAAGTAGACAGTTAGATATGTTTTTCTCTGTTCAAAAGAGAGAATCAGAATAAAAATATAAATTAAGAGCCATTAGTAGTAAGATGATATTGAAAGCCATCTCTAGAGATTGTCAACTAATAGAAAGTGAGAACAGAAAAAATAGATCCAAATAATAATAAACTCTGCCTTTAGTGACTCTAATCTTTAGAAATAGTTGAGCCAAGAGGGAATCAGTGAAAAGACTGGGGAAAGGATACGTGGGAAGGTAGAAAGAGAACTGGGTGACTGTGATAGTTTACATGTCAAGTATAAAATGGTTTCAAGGGAAGAGTGACTAATTTGGTCAAATGCTCTTTGTAAATCAAGTAAGATGAATACTAAGAAATGCCTACTAGAGAAAAACATGGAGGTCACTAGTGATGTCCACAAGAGCAACTTCATTGAATAGGGCAAAAACCTTAATTAGAAGGTGAGAAAGTAAGAAAGTAAGAAAGATAGAAAGATAGAAAGAAAGAAAGAAAGAAAGAAAGAAAGAAAGAAAGAAAGAAAGAAAGAAAGAAAGAAAGAAAGAAAGAAAAAAGGAAGGAAGGAAGGAAGGAAGGAAGGAAGGAAGGAAGGAAGGAAGGAAGGAAGGAAGGAAGGAAGGAGTGTGAGGGAGGGAGGGAGGGAGGAAAGAAATAAGAACAGGGACTCTTCCAAAGGGATTTTTCTGTAAAGAGAAGGATACAAATGAGGCAGCAGCTAGAAGAAAAATGGGTTCAATTACAGATTTTGTAAGCAAGCTAATGAAATTATCACCAGAGAAGGGGAAAAGATGATGATGCTGGAGACAGAAGGGAGAATTACTGGAAATGTTCCTAAGTAGGTAACAGAATATTCACTCTAATAACAGCAGACAATGTGGAATATTCACACACCAAGCTAAATGCATGAGCAGATAGAATAGTAGAAGTGTGTAGAGGTTCTTTTCTGAAGGCTTTGATTTTTAGGAAAAGCAGAAGTCAAGATGATGTGCTAAAATTGAAGATGTAGAGAAGTTGAGGAAAGAGAAGAAAGAGATTTTAAATATTACCTGGGCAAGTAAGAATGATAATGAATAAGAAAAACAGAAATGATCACCAGAAACCATTCAGAATTTAAAAGCAGACAAGTTACTATGACAGTGGTTTTTCAATTTTTTTTTTTTCCTCTAGTCACATTCAGCTATGAGGATACAGGTTCAATGTGATGAAAAATTGGATTTCATCTGGGTTAAATTTTGCCAAATAAATAAGACAAATCAGAGAGGAAAAAGGAGTTGTTTGTAAGTGCTATTCTGATTACCCATAAATCTTGGGTTAGGAGGTAAGAAAACACTTGACAATGAGGGAAAGAACAAAAATAGTAGAACCACTGGACTGACAGTTGTAGCAGGGTCAAGGGACTGCTGGTGAATGGCTATACAGAGAATTAGTCAGAGGGACAGGAAATGGGATTCAGAGAGTGAGTGACTGAAATAGAGATTAGACAGGGGTGACAATTTTGTCATTGTCAAGGGCAAATGGAAGTAAGTGCTTCCAATGGGAAAGGATGAAATTAAGATCACCAGAAAAGAGGAAGCTACAAAACTGAGATAATCTATGTGAATTTCCATTACAACCATTTTTTTTAACTGTAACTTTTGCCAAATTACTTACTTTTTGAGTTTCAGCTTCTTCATAATTATAATGAAGAAGATAATACCCAGTTCCAAATGTAGCTGTGAGGACTCCTGACACCAACAAGTTGAGGTACATATGCCCTAAAACTCTGAATCTGATGTTTCAAATTTTCTAAAATCTAAATTGGGTGGAGGAGGCTGTTTCTAAACTAGAGAATATAGAAATTAATTTATTCTAAATATTAAAATTCAATCCTTTTAGCACATTTAAGTTTAGCCATGGCCAATTAGCTTAAAAAAAAAAACTAATGCATACTGAAGGAATAAGAAGTCAAATATATATTACAAAATTTCACTCTTAACTTGGAATGGAACCACCATTTGACCCAGCTATCTCTCTCCTCCTATGATACCCAAAGGACTTAAAGTCAGCATACTACAGTGATGCAGCCATATCAATGCAGCTTAATTCATAATAACCAAACTATGGAACCAACCTAGGTGTCCTTCAACAGATGAATGGATAAAGACAATGTGGTGTATGTACACAATGGACTATTACTCAGCTTAAAGAAGAATAAAATTATGGCATTTTCAGGTAAATGGATGGAGCTGGAGAATATTGTGCTAAGTGAAATAAGCCAATCCCAAAGAACCAAAGGCTGACTGTTTTCTCTGATATAGGGATGCTAATTCACAATGGGGGGAACTGCTAGGGGAAACAGAGATACTTTGGATTAGGCAGAGGGGAGTGAAGGGAGGGGAGGGGGTATGGAGGTATGAAGGATAGTACAATGAACCAGACATCATTACCCTGTGTACATATGTGATTACATGACTGGTGTGATTCTATATCGTGTACAACCAAAAGAATGAGAAGTTATACTGCACTGATGTATGATGTGTCAAAATGCATTCTACTGTCATGTATAACTAATTAGAACAAACTTTAAAAATTTTTTTAAAAGACTATAGCTAAAAAAAATCTCATTCTTTATTTCCATGGCAAACAAACTGTCCAATCTCCTTTTAATTTTGTATTTCATAAGCCTCATCTAAGAACCTATTATTTGTGGTACATTAAAATGTCTTAGTTTTAAAAATGAATTTCAAAATATAGATGAATAAGCCAACAAAATTTGCTTTCATGAATGAGCTTCTTAATTTTAGTTTAGAATCATAAAGCATATTGAAACATATACTGTACCCCTATTAATAGGTAGATATTATACATGAAGTGAATCCAGAATCTAAATCAGTTAACATCAAATATTAACTAAGTGTAGCATGGTATAGACAGTAATATAAATCTAGTTTCCCAGTAACTTATTTACAATAGAAATACTAAATCCTGATAAAATTTAACTATTTGATCAAGAAAATGCCAAGAATAGGATTCCTGGAAGATGAAATTAAGAATAAAATAGGGATTGGGAAAAACTAAAATCATTTCTTTTTTAAGAAATCTTTTTTTTTATTTCTACCAAAAGGGGAAAAAGAGGAAGAAACTTTATTAAAATCATACAGCTGTTGAAATATATAAAT
>PVHX01003821.1:0-136581 GCA_004024805.1 Geosciurus inauris
AAAAAAAAAAAAAGAACTCAAGTTCCAAAGAGACAATACAAAAATTCTGACTTGATTTTTTCCAAACAATTCACAATAATAAACATCAGCATATGTCCTATGTATTTCAGCCTCTTTGGGGGCTCACTTTACTTTCACGTGTCTGGTTCTATGATAGCTTCCACAGTGAATCTAACCAAGGTCAGCAGATATCTTTACACTTACTGGACACAAGAACCACAGTGGCCGGAGCAGTGTGAGTATTTGCAAACCTTCGGAGACTCTGCCGGAGCTTATCATCTGCAGCATTCTTTGCAGTAGCGTTGATGTGAGCAACGGTTACCTGCATTGATTTATGATAAGGGTAGACAAGCAAGAGGTGAGGTTAATAAAGCTGCTACAAATTCTGCCCACATTTTAGTAGATAATTCTTGAGGAAAGACACTTATTGTCAGGAATGGAAAGCTGGGGGTATAGCTCAGGGTCACACAACTTGGATTAAATCTCAGTCTTAAGTTGCTTTCCTACTCAGGGACTTAGTTTTTTGGTTTTGTTTTTTTTTTAATTTTTTTTTGTTTTTTATTTTTTAGTTGTCGATGGACACAAATATCTTTATTTTTTTTTCTATGTGGTGCTGAGGATCGAACCCAGTGCCTCACACATGCGAGGCAAGCGCTCTACCACTGAGCTACAACTCCCAGCCCCCAGGGCCTTAGTTTTGCTTATAAATTTTCAAGTAACAAATCCTATGTGCCTGGTTCCATAGCAGTTTCGAAAACCCAAAGAAAGGCAGGTGTGCTGGCATAGATCTGTAATCCCAGTAACTCGGGGAGCTGAGGCAGGAGGATCTCACATTCAAGACCAGCCTTGGCAACTAAGCAAGCCTATAAACAACAAGACTGTCTCTAAAATTAAAAAAAAAAAATCAAAAGGCCTGGGGATGTGCCTCAGTGGTTAAGCACCTCTGAGACCAAAAAAAAAAAAAGAAGAAGAAAATCCAAAGAAATCATCCAAGTGTAGTCATAAATAGCATTACTGAAAGATTAAACATGATTAAGTGATCTCTAGCACCTTAGGAATAATCTCTTGCTAATTTCCTTTATTTGAAAAGTACGCAGAAATGCAGTATCGAACAAATTTGGAATAAGATTTTTTCTTTTTTTGGTGGTATTGGAATATATCCAGGGGCACTCTGCCACTGAACTACATCCCCAGTCCTTTTTTATTTTAAATTTTGAGACAGGATCTCATTGACTAGGCAGGTCTCAAACTTGTGATCCTACCTCAGCCGAGTTGTTTGGATTACAGGCGTGTATTACTGCACTTGGCTGCTAGATTAAAATAAAAAAATTTTTTTTTTTTACCTGGCAATTGTTTAGCTCTTGAATAACTTCTTTGTTTTCTTTACTGATGTCACACACACAGATGAATTCTGCTTCTCTGTGACCTTTAAAAAATTTTTCACGGATTCTCTGTACAACAGTGGTAGCTGACCGGCCAGAAGGAACTGAGCAGTTTTCAATATCCCAAAAAACTCCAATGGGAGGTAAGTTTTCTAGCACCTGTCCAGCTATTGCGACTTCCGGTGACCCTTAAGAAATGTTGACACTTTCAATTACATGTAGTGAAAAACAAAACGGCAAATTAAAATACATTAATAGGTCATTACCTAACATTCTTAGTGGCAGAAAAGCTAAATTATTGATGGATGTTAAGTTTAGGATAGTGACCATACTGACTGACCTAAAAAGCAAACAAAGTGCCATAGTATTACTCCAAGATTATTCTCATTTTTCAAGGGACAACAAATCTATAGGTCAAGTGACTTAAAGCTCATAATAAATCTATCTCAAAGCATGAGCCATTCTCATGCTGACCTGTGATGCTTCTCTGAACACCACACACCTAACGGGTTGGATACTGCTGCTCCATAACCTGATTTTCACGTGCACCCACGCCTCTCTATCTACTCCATGAGGAAAAGCACCGAAGAGATGACCAAGGTAAAGCTGTTGCTATGGTTGACTTTAAATTACTTTTAATGCTTAACATCTGATTTGATACTTAAAAATGTTTTTGAGCTAGGCACGGTGGCGCATGCCTGTCATCCCAGCACTTAGGGAGGCTGAGACAGGAGAATCGTGAGTTCAAAGTCAGCCTCAGCAATGGCGAGGCGCTATGCAACTCAGTGAGACCCTGTCTCTACATAAAACACAAAATAGGGCTGGGGATGTGGCTCAGTGGTTCAGTACCCCTGAGTCCACTCCCCAGTACCAAAAAAAAAAAAAGTTTTTGAAAAATATTGTATTAACTACTTTTGAGGGGAAATGATTTTAACTGAGAACTCTTAAGATTTTTCAAATTCCATTTAATATCAGCCATTACTAATTGTTGTAAATACTAAGTACTTCTAGGGTGCAGACAGCGGTAGGCTCAGTTATGAACCCACTGACCTCACATCTCCTAATGCACTTCCCATTTTTCTACACATAGCTTCTGATCTTAGCCTCTTCCCAACATTAAGGGCAGACGACTTACTGGTTTATGGTAATAATAAAAAAACCTTTACCAAGAGATTGAAGGGAAGAGTCACATAGACTTCAGAATTCAATACAGCTTTAGAACCACAAGGAATCTTTTAAAGGTGATTAGATGCAATGTTAGTACCAGCTACTGAGAACTACTTAAATATGCACATTTTATGTACTGTCATTTACCAAACTTCGAAGCAGCTCTGCCCAGACTGGTCGTCAGTAACAACGCGGTCTCCTTCCCTGCTCCTTTGGCTCCACAGCCATTACACAGAGGGATAGCAAGAGGTGCAGGTTGGGTATCTGGAGGTGGTATATTTGGCCAGACTTTAGCAGCATCGATTATACTATTTCTTGCCGGCTGTTTTAAAATTTTTTTAAAAGAGGAGGAGGTTTCAGATACGTCATTTCAGAACCTAGAGTTACACACAACTGAAAGCACATTCTAAGTGTTTCACCTTTCCACCTAAACTGATAAAATGTATTTTAAAACCATCTTTCCCAGAGCAATTGTCAACTCATAGCCTCATCTCAACAAGTGACTTGAAATGATCAGGGCAGACATCACACGATGGAACCTCTGCATTCTGGGCCACGTGTCTGCTACAACAGAGACCTCACACTTCACTAAGGGCAGTGCAGTCCTCCCTGAATTCTGTGACTGAGTCAGAGTTTCAAGTTCCCTATAGACAACATGGGGTAACTTACGTTACCTGAAATTCATGACTACAGGTAAAGTTACAAGAAATCAGCTGTGCACTAGCCATTAAAGACACAACACAGAGCTTTTTCGGAATTAGGTTCTTAGGTTGGAAATAGACTTATTTCAGCCAGAGACTCTAAAAGCAAAAGCTAAAAAAAAACCTGCACTCTTTAGAATGCTCTCTCATTTTACCCTTGCCTCTTTCAGGACCAGCAGAGGTCATGCTCATGAGGACATCCACCCCATGCACAATAACACACTTCAGAAAAGCCATTCCTCAAACCTCTGCTGCACCCAATACAGAAAATAAAAAGATACAAACCTTGTTTAGACAGTCTTCGCAGTAAAGTGAGCCCTTTAAACAAACCGGAGGTACCACATTTAGGTGTAAAGAGTTGGTGCACAAGTGAGGCGTTAGATCCGACTGTGAAATGTGCTCTTCCAAACGCCCTGGAGCCCCACTTGTGAAATCAGAACAGGGGAAATAGCCAGCAGAGGTGCAGCCCTGGAGAGTCGGAAACTGATGAAGCTTGTGCAAGCTACCATGACAGGACTGGAAATGGAGCTTTCCACAACAGGGGAGGTGTTTGCAGGAGGACAGATTACTCTCTAGACACGTGCTGGGAAAGTCACTTGCAACGCCTGCCAAGTTGCTCCTAGCTGAGGCATTCTGGAGTGAAGATGCAGACTGGAAAGCAAACCCTGACCCTACCTGACACGTGACTGTCCTGGTGCTCTGTGAGTCTAAGAGTGCGCCCGTGTGAATCAAGCTACCAGCACCTCCACTACTGCCGCCACCACCACCACCAAAATGCATTGGCGAAGTGGAGGAGTCATTAGAGCAATGAGCACAGCAGCTTACTTTGGGGACAGCTGAAAGCTGTATTTTGGGTTGCTGAAGAGAATGAATATCAGGAAGTGGGACTGCTGGAAAAAGCTTAGAGCCAGCATGAAGGGGAGAGGGTACATCCTTTAGTTCCACAGCGACTTTCTGGTTCTCCATGTACTCTTTCTGAGAAAAGAAAATCAGAACAAAATGATTTTATGAGGTCAGTGATTTTTGTTGACTCATGTACTACTCCAATAAAAACCAGAAATAGTGTTTAATTCTGTTTATGTCACTCAATCATAACCCAATAAAATGGAATAGTGGCTAAGACCAGGGGTGTTTTCTGGAAATGTCTCCAGGATGTGAACAGAGAAACATAACTAATATGAAAACTATGCAGCCGGGTGCGGTGGCGCATGCCTGTAATCCCAGCACTTAGGGAGGCTGAGACAGGAGAATCGCGAGTTCAAAGCCAGCCTCAGCAACGGTGAGGCACTAAGCAACTCAGTGAGACCCTGTCTCTACATAAAACACAAAATAGGGCTGGGGATGTGGCTCAGTGGTCAAGTGCCCCTGAGTTCAATCTCCAGTACCAAAAAAAAAAGAAAAAGAAAACTATGCTGCTGGTCATCATGGCACAAGCCTGTAATCCCAGTGACTCAGGAAGCTGAGGCAGGAGGATCACAAGTTCAAAGCCAGCCTCAGAAACTTAGTGAGGCCCCAAGCATCTTAGCAAGACCCTGTCTCAAAAAATAAAAAAGGACCAGAGAAATGGAAAATTGTGCTCCATATGTGAACTATGATTTGAAATGCATTCTTCTGTTTTAAAAATAAACTAAAAAAAAATTTTAAAAAGTAAAAAAGGGCTGGGGGGATAGTTCAGTGGTTAAGCACCCCTGGATTGTTCAACCCCCAGTACCAAAAAAAAGGGGGGGGGAGGGTCTGTTTATATCTTCAGCAAAGCAAGTTAACCATCTATGCCTCAGTGACTTCCCTTTTCTAACTTCCCCTGCCTCACAGGACTTTCTAAATACAAGATAGGTGGCATGAAAACAATAACGTCACAACCTGCATTCAATAAAGAGCTTGCAAGCAGATGGTTCACTAAACAGTTCCTGCAGTCAGTGCATCAGGGGTTTTAGCAGGGTCCCCAAAAAAGAGTAGTAAGATTCCCAACGGTCCAGCTCTGTTGTCAAGGACACTTAAGAAACGATAGGATGTCATGACCTAAAGCCAGAATGACAACTGTTAAACCAAGCCAGGGAAAAGAATTACAGTGCCTAGAAAACCATCTGGGGAAAAGGTAGGAGACAAATAGTCCGCCATCTGACTTCAACACAGGGGAGGCAGCATAAGGCAAAGGCTATAAACAGGGCATTCCTGCTGAGGGAACTGGGGTTGAGTCTGATGCTCGAAAGCTGTGTGACTCTGGGTTAGTTACTTAACCTAAGTTTTGGTTTCCTCATCTATAAACTGGGAAGCATAAAATGCACCTTCCACAGTTACTGAAAGATAAAATGGGACTGAGCATGTAAAGTACTCAGCACAATACTGGGTCCCTGAAAGGGGCTCTAACTAACTAATCACCTCTATGGAGTGACTGCAGAACTCCTAATACAAAAAGGAGGCCCTTCTGTGGTAACTGGAGCATGCTGATCCGTCAGAACATGGAGAGGCCCCGTGCTGTCATTCAACACTCACCTGGGAGGAATCTGAATTTTCAGTTAGACTTTTCCTTCAAGGGGAACAACAACAATGGGCTAACCAGGCAACAAACAGTGATTGTTAATTACAGTTCAGACTGGAAATTATGAATGTACTGGCATTTCAATTTATATATATCAGGCTCTATGTGCAGTGTTATGATGAGCTGGTTGCCTAAACCTACTCCATTCTGCATGCCACTGTCAAAAACAACTTTTGAGGGCTGGGGATACAGCTCAGTTGGCAGAGTGCTTGCCTTGCATGCACAATGCCCTGGGTTCAATCCCCAGCACCACAAAAACAAACAAACAAAAAAAAAAAAACAACTTTTGAGCCAGGCACAGTGGCACTAGAGTGTAATCTCAGTGGCTCAGGGGCTGAGGCAGGAGGATTGTAAGTTCAAAGCCAGCCTCAGCAACTTAGTGAGACCATAAACAATTTGGCAAGACCCTGTCTCTAAATAAAATATAAAAAGGAGGTGGGGATGTGGTTCAGTAGTTAAGCACCCCTGGGTTCAATCCCTGGGACCAACAAAACAAAACCCAAGTTTTGAGATCTGTAAAGCTGAAAAAGCAATTCTGAATCTGGTGACTCTATGAGGACCAGATCCAGACAACCACCCAGGAATCCCTGTTGAGATGCTAACAGCCCTCATCAACTGTCCCTAAACTTATGCACTCTGGAAATGACCCAAATTACTTGATGCTTTGCAACAAAGACAACTATACAGTAAAAAACATCATCAACAACAAGATAAAAACAGTGAAAACCTAGAGAAAACAGAAAATTAATTTTTTAAAAATCTCATCTGAATCCCAAGTACAATAGAAAAAAAGAAATAGGTGGTAACAAGAGTGCATGCAATCAGAAAATGTCAAAATCACTATGAAAAAATAAAGCAAGCAGAGGGCTGGGGATGCAGCTCAGTGTAAGCTATGTGCTTAGCACATGTGAGTCCCTGGGTTTGATCCTAAGTACCACCACCACCACCACAAAAAATTCGTAAGACACATTTAAATATTCAGGAGAAATCTTGAATAAAAAAGAATGCCTATCTGGTCTTGTCGATCTTTCCTAGGTCACGAGACTCAAAACCCTCAGAAAGCTCCAGTACAATACAATTTATTTTGCACTTTCCTCTGATTTTACTACACAATCTTTGGAATTTGGGACTATATTAAGAAACAAATCTTCCCCAAATTTTAACATTAATGTTTAAAGCATCTATTATCACTTAGAAAGGAATACAAAAATTAAAAAAACTATGCCCTCATTACATCAGGAATAATAATGTTCTACAACAGGCAATATGAGCAGGATATACAGGAACACCTGGCACAGACTCCAGGGAAAGAGAGCAGGATATACAGGAACACCTGGCACAGAATCCAGGGAAAGAGACCGGGTGCCAGACCAAAAGGAGTTCTCATCTAGTCACACAATGAGTTTGCTACGTCCTCGCACATAGTTACCGTTTGGGGACTAAGTGGCAATGTCTGCTCAGGACGAGAAAAGCAATTAGAGAATTTCCAAAGCCATGGCTTAGCATCATTATCTTGTTGAAGCCATCCAAGTGTTCTACTGCAGGGGTTCTCAGTTCCGTTTCCTTCCATCATACAGCCATGCAAAGTGGTTCAACATTCTTTTATCTTTCTTTTCTTTCATTCTTCCACCCTGTTAAAAGCGAGTGACATTCTCATGTTATTTCTTTGCATAAGTTCAAATTTTATATTAAAATATGACTTCAATTGCATGTACCATGCAATGGCTGTCAATGATTCAAATCTTTAAGAACAAAAGAATGCATATCAGAACACGTTACAAGTTACCTAAATTTGTTAAACTCAGTTGGCTGCTTATGCTTAAAATCTAAAAGCCTCAATCTGATTTTTATAAAATCTATAAACTGTCATTCCTTGTGTCTGATAGCTCTTCAAATAAAAATTAGCTCTGAATGTGTCCTATTTTTTCTTTATACACTGACATGCTTGAAAAAATAGCCTAATCTTAGACATTTTCGTGTTCCTAAATGAGGCCTCTCTTCACCTGGCTGGAGGCAACTTCCTCTACCCTAAACAGACTTTTTCTTAATTAATCTTCACCCACCCACTCTCCCCATCCCCCAAGATTCTGCCTAGAAGAGTGAATAAGTTGATGAAATAGAGAATCTAATTGTAGTAAAAGAACTACCACCATACCAGCCTCTACCACTATGTCTCTGATATGAACACTGTGAACTTTGAATTCTATTCTGCACACAGAACAAATCAAGTTCTCAGTTTACTTATGATGAAAGTCCAATATGACACACCACCAAAAAAATCGAACAATTAGCGCTATCACAAGTCACAGATGTGCTGTTTGCTCCACTGTAACAACACTCTTGCAAGTCCTCAACAGTACAATAAAGACAGGTCTAATCAATCCATGCCCACCAAGCATGGAGGCAGCTGGTCAATAGTGAAGATGACTAACCCTCACTTCCAAGCACTTACTACAATATCCCAACAACCGCCTATCTCACCTGTACTGGCCATCTGCATTATCAGAAATTCCATCTAGGCATACAGTAAACAACTTCTTAGCTCTATCTATAATAAGATGTTCTTTCCAAGAGATGTTAACATCTACATGGTAGGAGGAGCTGAGAAATTACATAAGTACTGTGTCTAAGGTACATGAGCACTGACCACAAAAAGCAGAATTCTGGTCCGTGTGCCCAAGCCAGCCCACTGCCTGTATTTAAATGGCCTGTGAATTTAGAATGTAATTTACATTTTTTAATTCCTGGAAAAAAATTTAAATGAGATTCGGATTTCAGTGGCCATTAAATTTTACTGGGACACAGCCATACTCATTCATTGAAATGTTGTCTGTGGCTGCTCTTGCACAATTGCAGAGTTGAGCTGTTGTAACAGGGATGGGCCACAAAGCCTAAAATATTAATTATTTAGCTCATTTGTCAAAGCTTCAAATTTTCATTAAGTTTCTTCTTCTGGGCTTAGGTGTGGCTTAGTGGTAGAGTACATGCTTAACAAGGCCTTGAGTCCAATCCCCAGGGCAGGCACATAAACACATTGTTTCCTCCTCTGTAAAATGTAGCTAATTTCTTCCTGGTCTACCTCAGAGCATTACAGAGAACAAGATTAAGTAAATCACCCCAATACCTATTTTCATCATTGTATCTTGTGCTAAGCACACACAGGCCTGCTACACAGTAGACACAAAGTAAATATTTGTTGAATGAAGGAATTAAGAAATCACACAGTTTATCCACTAGAGTTGGAAGTGGTTAATCAGACATAGAGATGGAAATGCCAACACTGACATCAAATAATAATACTTGTTTTTACCACTAAATACAGGTCTTATGTGCCCCAACAATTTGTGATGTTCATGGTATATACAATTTTAATATGCTCTCTCAAAACTCTTCAAAGCCAAATCCCAAAAGTGAGCCAGAATTTACAGTATAATAGTTTACAAAGCATTTTCATTTAACTTTATTTCCTCATTCAGCAAATATCTGCTTATATTTACTATATAGCACAAGGAATATAATGATGAGAAATTAAGGAATGGGCTTCACCTATACAACCTTTTTTCTCCTGAGTAATCTATGAGGTGGAAAGGGAAAGAGTGGTCTTATTTTATAAAGGGAGAAATAGAAATTTAAGGTTTTGTAGCTAGTTCAGAGATCATACAATTACTGCAAAAAGGGGCAAAATTAGATCTGACGAACTCTTGGCACACCAAGCTGCCTCTAATACTGCTCAATACAAGCAAATAAAAGTAAAAACTTGTTGATGGCCTGCACCCTGAAAAATGTCCAGTATTTCTAGAATGCTACTAAGCAACTTAGGTAGCCTAAGAAGGGGCTGTTTAAGTGGGAATCTCCCTTCTGCCACTCTCTCTCACAGCCTTTGAACAATTCAGATAGTGGCTCAGAGTACAGGATGTGATGTCACACGGTATATTTGTCCTCAATTCCACCTCTTCCTAGCTGGCCTCACCTCTTTGAGCAACTCAATACTCTTACCCTCCCTTTCTCTAGGTTTTTTGATTTAAAAAAAAAGGAAAAATGTAACCTCCTCAGAGGACTGTTTGATTATATTAGCGAATCCATTTGGAACACTTAGCAAATGGCCTTCCCTTATCAACCTATCTTGTCCTGGGCTCCCATACCATTCCATCACCATTTTTTTTCTTTCTCACATCTCTTCTCTCTTATTATGCCCTTGCTATTTTATTCTCTTTTTGCCCCATTAGAATGTGAATTCCAGGGACCGTGTTTTCTTATTCATTATTGTTATCTCTTGCATCTAGCACAGTGCCTGGCATATATCAAGAAATAACTGTTGAGCGAAGAGCTCAATAAATGTCAAATAAGAACGTTTAACTTTCAATTTCTCTGTATGCAAAGCAAAAGCCTATTGCTCAGAGATGTTGGTAAGTGCAAAAATTAAAAATAGAGCTGAAAAGCTCTTGGTAATATCAGAAAGGTGCTTGGGAAAGTCTAAAAGGGGTATCCGGAGGTCGTGTACAATTAGTACGGGGAGTAGTTGAAACCCCAAGGCGACACCCTAGAGGTTGCTGAAAGACCCAGCTGAATGCAAAATGCTCAGGAGGGTTGCAAAAACACCCATTCCTATCGTTTTCTCTTCACTTTCCAACTTTGCAGACCCCCTCTGAGAAGGTTGCTCCTCTCACCTGGAGGGCCCAATAGGGTGTAGGGAGACAGGTGCGGGCGGAGTGCCAAATACTCCAAAGGGGAGCACAGGCACAACAGTGACAGTAGTGAACGAACTTGAAAGGGAGACCAGACGACTGTTTGGAAGCTGCGCGTCCCGCGGGTCCCAGTCCTTCCCCTCGGACTAGCCACCTCTCCTCTCTCACCCCACCAGCAATAGGTGGGGGAAGGGGGGGCACTGTCCCTCGTCCAGCTCCGGCGGCCCCAGAGCAGTGGGACCGTCAGGGTCCAGTCCCAGCGCTGACAGCAAACTCACCTCGGCCGCCGGCTCCACCTCCGCTCACATTCCGGCCCCGCCGCCTTCCCCCCGCCCCCCCCAGGCCCTTTGTTTTGATTCCCGACTCCGCAGCTCCCGCCGCCGCCGCCAAGCGCACCCTCCACTTCCGCTTCCGCACCGCCCCGCCCCTGTCGCAAAACCGACGCCCTTCTCTGCCGCTCGCCCCGCCCCTTCCTCCGCCCCACCCCCGCCGAAGCGTCCTCGCCGCGCGGGGCACGCTGGGAAACCCGGGGGGGGCGGGGCCTCGCGGCCCTGCAGCCTCGTCAGGCTCAGTCCCCTCCCGATAAACCCCTAAATAGGGACCTTCCCGGGGGGCCGCCCAGGAATTCTCCGCGGAAACCCCTAGTTTAAGAAGGCCTGCCCCCTGCCTTGACGTTGTGGAGGCGGTTGGGACCTCAGAGCCGAGAATTGGGGAGCTTGTGAGGTGGAACCGAGAAAAAACCTGCCGAACGGGATTTGATACGACTCAGCCCTCTGGGTCTTTTTGCGGAAGGCGGTGTCCACGGGATTTCACGGAGAGACCGGGTCGCTTCGGCTTCGCCCCCCACTCCCCGGGCCTCGTCACGTGATAGTCCTTATTTTTATAAAATTAAACGGCGCATATTTCACAGCATCCTTAATTACTACTAGTGCAGCCTAGTGGCGAGAGGAGGAGAAAACCTGCCTCCTGAGCTTCCTGCAAAGCCCTCCGCGCTTCTCGCAGTTTCGACCCAGCTGGCACAAATCAAGTGTGTGCAAAGACTAAGTTGGGATCCTGTCACCAACAATTTAGAGGCCCGCGGCGACCCTAATAAGAAACGGTGTTTTAAAAGCCCCGATCCAGAGCTCGTTACAAATGAATACAACGTTTCCAGTGACAGTTGACCAAAAGGAGACCCTGCGGTTACAAAAGCTTTGCGAACCTAACAGCACTTTTTCTTTTAGATGGATAAACAGGCTTTGGGTGTGTTTTTAGCGGCCCCTCACAATCTTGCACTTGGTGTGAATTTTTTTTTTTTTAAAGACTCCTCAGGCAAAATGGTGATTTCTAAAACTGCCAGCTGTTCACTATTTCCTGTTGCAAATTAGGAGAAAAACAAAGCATGTATTATCTGAACTAGGCACGGTTTAGGGTGTGCGAACAGAATATTACTCAAAACCTTCAGTTTTGAAGTTTGCCAGGAAACAAATTAACTTTACAAAAGAATCAGTACGTAGAAATTACTAAATGAGCAATTTTTTTTTAACTGAAGTCTTCAGGATGAGGTGATTTCATTGGGCAATCCGTATTTAGTGGAGATTAATACGTCCCTGTAGACATGTATTGTGAAGGGCAAGATTCAACATGTCCCTGAAGAATCCTTTGTGCCTGTATTTAATTTTCCAGAAGGCACATAGCAAGTAAACATCATCTGCCTGCTTAGGTATTTATTATTGCTGAGTAGATCTTCATTGTGTCTGTGTGTGGGAAGTATTTTCCAAGTGGGAATTAAAACACAAGAAAAACAACCCTATTTTTATGAGATTTTCAGTCTCAAACAAATATGCTACTCTTTTAGATGGTTTTCCTCCTTTTAATTTTAGTTGAGTATTTCTGAACACAGATCTTGTTAATAAAACAAACAAGGAAACTAAGTAATTTAAGATATACTTTAAGTACAGATAGCCTCTATTAATTTATTTCTATTTAATTTTTTCCTTATCCAAGTAGTAACTTCCACATTTATGAAACAAGGATGAAAACTTATTTTTGTGCTATTTGAGTGGCTATTTTGATTTGGCGCTCAATTATCCAAGCTGCTATTACAGGGGTTTCTCCTCAGTAACTGCTTTTCTGCCTATAGTAGGCTTAGTGTTTTGAATTGGTATATAATTGGTAGAAGGATCTAAGGAGAGAAACTGAGCGCTCAGTTGAGTAATATCTCAAAGCTGCAAAGAAAAAACCTCAAGCAACCCTGCCCCCAGGTTTGTCAGTGAAGGAGCTGAAATGAACCACATATACTGATTTGAACTGTATTATTTAATTAGAGAAAGAGGGAGAAAGTTTTAAAGTACACTGAACATTTTAAGGTTTTACGTAATGACCAATCTATTTCCCTAAAATTTTTTTTTCTGAATAAAACTTTTAAAAAAAATTTTTGTACTTGTAGATGGACAGAATGCCTTTATTTATATTTATGTGTTGCTAAGGATCAAATCCTGTGCCTCACACATGCTAGGCAAGCACTTCGCTGCTGAGCTACAACTCCAGCCCCTGAATAAAACTTTTTGTTGTGATTCTACATCACATACAACCAGAGAAATGAAAAGTTGTGCTCCATCTGTGTACAATGAATCAAAATGCACTGTTATCATGTAAACCAAAATAGAATAAATTTAAAAAAAAAACTTTGAACGATAATCATTTCAGTATCCTCCCCTGTTCTTTATGGAAAATTTGGAACAATGAGAACCAACTAGTTTAAATAATTTGAGCAGTTCCATTTAGGCAAGGCCAATACCTCACCACTTTGTGCTTCAACTTATCTAGGAACTGGGTGATTACTCCCTCCCCAGAAACCTCAGAGTTCCAAAGGTCAAATAAAATTCAGAAGGTAAAAGCATCAGACCAAGTGTTAAGCCATATGCAAATGATTTGTTAGTGTTTGGGACCAGATTGGAAATTTCTGGAAAAATATTTTGGTACTTTCCTTTACCTTGTTGATGTAGGTGATGGGGTTCCCTTTTGTGTCTCTGAGATTTTTTTAAGGAACCTGCAAGGAGTCAAAGAACTATAAGAGAAAGGTCATTCTAATTGTGGCAGGGAGGCAGGAGGGATTCTTTGAATCTAGCTTATGGTGAAGAATCAAACAGCCAGTTTTGAATGCTGATTTGTTAGTTACTAATTGTAAGACCTTGGGCAACCCCTTTAACTTCCGGCACCTTTGTCTTCTCATCTTTAAAATGAGTACAATAAGTTTTTTTCCCCCGTAGTTCTCATCATCTGGGGCTCAGCTCCATCATCACCTCCTTAAAGTGGCTTCTCCTGAGCATTTTATCTGACATGACCCTGCCCAGCCCCTTTCTATCACAACTTTGCTTTATTCATAACTTACCATGACATCTGAAATTATTTTATTTGCTTACTGGTTTAGTCCTCTCCTTTAAAAATGTAAGCACTTGAGGTTGGGGTTGTGGCTCAGCGGTTGAGTGCTTGCCTGGCGTGTGTGAAGTACTGGGTTCAATCCTCAGCCCCACATAAAATAAAGGTATTGTGTTCATCTATAACTAAAAAAAATATATTTTAAAAATTTAAGCACTTGGAGGACAGGTTCCTTTGATTTATTCATCGTGCTTTAAGAGTGCCTAGTACATAAAAGTACTAGATTAATATTTGTTAGTGAGCAATTATCCGGTCATGAGTTAAATGAAAGAAAAAATTTAAAAACCTGGTCATGAAGTTACAGTGTGCCAGAGATATATAGTCATTTTTTAAAAAAAAACAAAAAACCCCATTTAATACATATGTTGTACATACCGTGTGCAAAGCACTGCCCTAAACGTTTTACAAATGCTAACTGCTTCAGTTTTCTTCCTAATCCCATTCTGCAGAGGAAGTCGACGGTGTAGGTAAATAACTGGCATACGATCACACAGCTAGCGAGGGGCAGAGCTAGGATTTTCAAAGATAAACGCCTGTTCAGTAAGATCTGCTGCCTCTGAAGCAAAACAATGATTTTGAAGATTCCCTTCCTGGTGTAAAGGAATGGAAAGGACACGGAGCCTGCTAGCCTCGTCGGGCCTGGGTCCCTGCCCGTCCTTCAGACTTGGGGGAGTGGAGGAACCGGGGAAACCAGTCGGTGTGAAAGAGGCCGGCGAGCACAAGCCGGATCCCGGTTGTCGAGGGGCAGCCTACCCCTTCGCCGCCGCCGCCGGCCAGTCGCCGCCCAGTAGCCGCGGCCTCCGGCCCCTCCCGCGCAGGGCAGCCGCCGCGTGGCCGCGCCGCGCCCGGGCCTGGGAAAAAAGTTTCCAAACCGCGCTGCTCTGCGCTGATTGGCCGAGCCGGACGCGGACCCGTGGCGCGGCAGCCAATGGGCGGCGCCGGCCGCGAGCGCCGGGGCGGAGACCCGAAGACCCGGGCCGCGCCACCCTCGCCGCTCGGGCCGCCGGGTCTTCGGCGCTGGATCCCGGTAAGTGGGAGCTGCGGCCGGGTCGGGGTGCTGGCCGCCCCCGGGCCGCCGCCGCGACACTGCGGGCCTGCCCGGCGCCCGCCCACGCTCGCGGGGCCGCACCCCACCGCCGCCCTGCGGGAACCCTGCGCGCCCTCTCCAGCCGCCGGGCTTCGCCGGGTCCCCACACCGCGCCCTGCTGGAGCCCCGCTTCCCAACTTTCCACGCTTCCACCGCGTGCCCCTCGCGCCCGCTGCTCGTCCTGGCCAACTTCGTTCTCTCTCTGCGCCGGTCTCTCCAGCGCCGCTGCCCTGTCCTCCCTCTGGACTTCCTGGGTCACCTCGCCCTCCTTGTCCCTAAGCCCGGCTCTGCCCCTCTTCCCTCCTCGAATTCGCCTCCTACACGCCCCTCGTCTCTCCATCCTGCCACCCGCCCTTTCCCGCCCCTGCTTCTCCCGCGTCCCCCTCATTCCTTCACTTCCAGGGCCACCTCCGCCTGCATGCCCAAGTCCCCACCCCATTTTCACCCCGAGTGCAGGCTCTTTTCCAAAAAAACCGCCCCCTCCTTTGCACCTCCCTCCCTTCGGGAACGTGTCCAGAGCAGCCTCCTTCCACCCGCTTTTCTCAGATCTCTGCTGCGGGACGGTTCAGATTTCTCGGGACAGCACTTTGGGGCAGGGTTGGATAAAGGATGAAAACGCTTATTCCGCAGCTTGAATGCTGCCTGGACTTACCTGCCTCCCCCAGGTCCTGGGAACCCCCCCATCACCTTGACAATGCTTTGGGAGCAGCAACTTTATCTTACTCTAAGTCATCTCAGGTTCTCGGCCTCCCGAGACCCAGGCGCCCCCGGTAGTCTTTGTCCAGGGTCCCTACCAGGTTGTGCCTCTTTCTTTCTACTTTTAGTCCGAGGCCCCTTTTAACTTCCTTTCTAAAGAAAGGGCCTTGGCAGCATGTGCTGTGCCCAGGTTTGTCATTTTCTAGGCTGGTTTTGTTTCAGTGTATTCTGGGCTAGGATGGCATTTTAGGACATGGGTAGGGTGCTTTGAAGAGTAATTGAATACCCGCTACTCCCAGAGCCTCTTGTTATCTGACCACCCTTGCCCCTCCCCCCACCACACTGGTATTTAACCAGTTTCGAAACTTAAGTCTTTCGTCTTAGTGTGTCTTTTGTGTTGTATTAGATGCTGATGATCTGTGCCCTTGAAGTCCCAGGGGTCTCTGTGTATTTTATCCCATTTTGGATAATAGTATCCTAACTTGGCTTATTCTGTTAGGAGGTTATTTTTGTTTCCGAAATGTATTCTTTTGCCTTAGAACTTGTGAATGCAGAGAGGTTACACTCCCTTTCCTTGCAAGACAGTTTTCTAACTTAATCCTGCCTGTGCCGGGAAAGTTTGTCTTTGCAGCTAGTGCTGCTTTATGTCTGCCTCTCTGAGCAGTGCCTTGCAGTAGTAGGCGTTCAAGAAGTGATAGAAAAGGAACAGAGGAGGGGAAGACAGTAGGAAAAATTCCCTGGCATCTTGGTTCAATAGAGTAAAATTATCCTGGAACAATAGCTATATTTTTCCCCAAGTGTAAGCTTTTTAAAATTTCAAAAATGATGTATGCTTACTGTGAAAGTCTACTGTAAAGCAGTGTACCAGGTACAAGTAGTTACCTAGGTTGCCTGCTCTACTCCCACACTGCACCTCCTTCCAGACCCTTTTCTGTCTGTGTTGCAGAGAGAAGATAAGCAAGAATGACACTCTTTAAACACACCGTAAACTTTGTTCTGTATCAGTACATGTAATTCTTAACAACTGTAGTTTTCCAGTCAGTCTTCTGCTGACACTTAGGTTTCTCCAGTTTTCCATGCCAGTGAATGACAGGGTGTATCCCTGAGCACCTGTCCTTGCATGCTTCTGTACTTTTGTAGGTATATCATTATAGACCTTGAAGGCACAAAGAGACACCAGGCTAGCTGACTCTTGACTGATTTCACCCCAGTGATGTCACTTCTGCAAACGCAGAGCCTGCATGGTAACAAGGCTGTTGCTGCATGTGCGAACACTTGCCAGCTTCTCCTCTTCCCTCCCTTTCCCCTCAGCTCTTGTGTTTGTTTTGATTGAAAAGGTTGTTAGGTTTGGGTGGAGAAGGGCAGCCCGTTAATTCCTGATGATTTCTACTTACGTATTGATCCTGACCAGCTATGTCGACTTTCTTTGCTCAGAGGAAAGCCAAGAGGGACCACTTTATTTTTTCCAGAATTTTGAAATCAGAGATGTGTGTCTCCAGTGTGTTTTTAGACACTCTTGTTAAATTTAATCATGCAAAAAATGCTGAAATGAATTTTTATAGGAGGTGTAGAACTAAGTGATGCCAGTTTCTGGATCCTTGTTCTTTGCATGCTGCATGTATATTTGAGGTCCCCATCACATTGGTTCACAGAGCTGCTGGACATGTTGCAGGATGATCTGCACACAGATGAAATAAGTGTAGTAGCCACTTTTAAGATAGAAGGTACAGGGCTGGGGTTGTGGCACAACCGCAGTGGTAGAGCACTTGCCTAGCCTGGGTTTGATCCTCGGCACCACATAAAAATAAATAAAGGTCCATCAACAACTAAAATAAAGAGGAAGCTACAAAGCTGTGTGTGCCTACCACAATGCCTGTAAGCCAAATGAAACGAGGGAATCTGACCTCTTGGCTGTCTGCAACTCCCATGAGGCCTTGAACTTGGTTCTGGTTGCTTCTACCACTAACTTGCACCTTTAAAGATGGCTGACTGTTTCTGCGCTAACATCTGCTTCTAAGAAAGAGCGATCACCTTGCCTCCCTACCTCTTAGGGTAGAATAGCTTAAAGAGGCCAGTGTCCTTTGAAAGGAGTTTGTTAAATTCCCAGCCCACAGCAAGTAGAAGGCCAAGGTAAAAATCAGTAGATAATCCCGGAAGGAGAGAGCCTTTGCGAGTAGTCATGCCTGCATTCTATGGCAGAGAGTAAAGCGACAAGACTTTCCAAGCCAGTTCCAAGTGGCTAAAGGAAATATTGTTTGTAAGCAGGAAGATCAAAAGCTCAAAACCAGCCTCAGCAATTTAGTGAGACCCTGTCTCAAGTTAAAAAAAAATAAAAAAGGCTAGGGAGGTGGCTCCGTGGTTAAGCACCCCTGGGTTCAATCCCCAGTACGTATATGTGTGTGTGTTTGTGTGTGTATGTAGATATACGTACAGTATGTGTTTTTAAGATTTCTGTTTCATAACTAAGAGCAATGCAGTTGTTGCTGCTTCTCCCTGCCTTTAGAATTTCTTTCCTCTTCTTTAAGCATTGCTTTTAGAATGCATGGGGTTTGGGTTGAAATCCATTCCTGTGCCTTTTGTACTTTAGTGGACATATAGGATTGTGCAGGCTGTGACATAAGTCCAGATATCTGTGTGCTTTCTCTTCAGTCCCTAAAGGTTCAAGGCTAGACCCTTCTCTTTGGCCTGCTTGTAATTAGCCCCACCCACCCACCATGGCATCACCTCTAAAAACATCTCACATTCTTTCCTTTCCAGAGGATTAAATTTTAAGCCTCGTTGGCCAAGATAACTGTCTTAAGAAGCCCTTTTCTAAAACTCACTTGTAAGCTCCAGTATCTGTGCTGGATGCTGCTTATCATATGAAGCTGGGTGGGCCGCGTTTCCCACATGGCGGCCTCTCCAGCCCCTTCCCATTAGCATCACCCAGATGCACGTGGGGAATGCTGTGTTTGCCCTTCGGTTCTCTGATCGCTTCTTGGTGTTTACAGATGTGAGCGAGCTTTGGCGTGTCTCTCCTGCCTCCGGCCCCTGCTTCCTGCCTTTCCTTCTGCTTACGACTCCTTCCAGTTAATCATGCATCTCCATCTCTCCCGAGCTCCCATCCATTGAATGCCAAGCACTGTTACAGGTGTTGGGGATTTAAAAATTTCCTATTCAAAACCTGACTTTCAGGCTGGGGCTGTGGCTCAGCGGTAGAGCGCCTGCCTAGTGTGTGTGAGGCACTGGGTTCGATCCTCAGCACCACATATAAATAATAAATGAATAAAATAAAGATCCATCAACAACTAAAAAAGATATTAAAAAATTTAAAAGAAAGTGATGAAATAAGACTAAGCAGGGCTTAGTAGCATAGCGAAAGTTGGGGGGGGGTGTTGCTAGAGTATTTAAGCATAGTCCCTTTGGGGGTGACATTTCACTTGAGAGCTGAATGGCAAGAAGTGCCAGACAGAGACCTGATGCAAAAACATTCCAGGCCAAGGGAGGAGCAAGTGCAAAGGCCCTGTGGTGGGAGCACACTTGGTGTGTTCAGGGAAGTGTGTGCCTGGGACACAAACAAGTGAGATGTAGATGTTTAGGGAAGTAAGCAAGGGACTGATTACCTGGGATCTTGTGCATGATATTTTTTTTTTTTAATTTTTTTCAGTTGTTGTTGGATCTTTATTTTATTCATTTATTATTTATATGTGGTGCTGAGGATCGACCCCAGTGCCTCACGCATGCTAGGCAAGCGCTCTGCCACTGAGCTACAGCCGCAGCCCTTGTGCATGATTTTTTCCCAGACAGAATAGTTAGTCTCTGTCTCTGTCTCTGTTAGGCACTACTTCACCCAATTTTGTGCTGACTGCCTTCTGTGCCCTGCAATTGAGACTGGGCTCATGGGCTCACTGATGTTTTAATGGCCACATGGTGCTCATCTATAGATGCATGAGCTTTGGGCTCTGGTTATGGAACTGGTTTGGTGACTACACATAGATGAAATCTGGGCTCCTTTGAACTTATGGCTGGAGCAGAAAATGTTGGGTCTGGATTTGTTCCTTATCCTGTCAATTATTATTATTTTTTGTACTAGAGATTGAACCCCAGGGTGCTTTACCACTGAGTTATATCCCTAGAGTTTATTTTAAAAAAAAAAAATGACAGCCGGGCGCGGTGGCGCACAACTGTCATCCCAGCACTTTGGGAGGCTGAGACAGGAGAATCGCGAGTTCAAAGCCAGCCTCAGCAACAGCGAGACGCTCAGCAACTCAGTGAGACCCTGTCTCTACATAAAACACAAAAGAAAGTTATTTTGAGTCAAGGTCTTGCTAAATTGCTGAGGATGGCTTTGACTTGCTGTCCTCCTGATCCCCCCAAGCTGCTGAGACTACAGGTGTGCGCCACCACGCCCAGCCATGCCGGTTTCTGTTAACCCAGGCCGAGTCAGCAACTGGCTGAGGACCTGGGCCAGGCCAACCTCTATCCTTTATTCTTTCAGCAATACTCTCCCTTTTCTACTTTGAGAAAATAAGATTGTTCTCTCCACATGTCACTCAGGTCTTGTCTGAGTGGAGAGCCTACCTTGCGGTATAACTCCGTAGGGAACTGATTCTCTTATCCTTCAATCTGCCATGACCAGGTGCAGGGGTGCAGTACCACTGTCAGACCCCTTCTCCTGGCCGTGCCACCCTTGGCCTCGCTCCCAGCTGCCTCTCCACAGTGATGCCAAGATGCACACCGCAGTTCCACACTTGCAACGTACCACTTGACCAACCCTGGTGGGAAGTTTCTGGATAGCTGTGCAGAAGGCCAGGACACTTGGTCCAGGGACTTAGTCTGTCCTTGGCTACATTGAGCACCTGAGCCAGCCATTGGTTCAGCCATTGGATCAGATTGCTCTGTCACTGGCTCACACCTGGGTTGGGCCCAGCTTCACCAGTCCATGGCACAGTGTAGGTTTGGCCATCCCCGAGCCAGACACTGGTGCTAGTGGCCTAGGTGACCTCCCAGAGCCAGAGAATGATGTTGAATCCATGAATCACAGGTAGTGAGAATAGTGTGTGTTCCCCTAAGGGGGTACCGGGGCGCCATCACAGGAAGACGGGATAAAGGATGAGTGGCTAGAAAAAGATCTGTCAATCAGCCACTTTTGTCTCCCTGGATCAAACTCTCAGAGAAATTTCCCCAGTATGGGTGGAGCGGGGGAGGCAGTGGTATGTTTTCCCTGAATTATGGAAGGGATAAAAATTAGGAGCAAGAGAAGAGCCTAATGATTCATATTTTTAACCAAAAGTGGAGTGTGTTCGTTATGTCTGTAGAGGGGTGGGTTTGTCCAGGCTCCAAGGATATACAGGAGCCTGTGAGCTCCCTTGAGGGAGGAAGGGACCTTGGTGACATCATATGTAGATTCCTAACAAACTTTTGACAAGCTCAGGGCCTCCTGCACGGAAGATAGGCTGTGACATAGAGAAAGAGAAGAGAGGTCTAGCCACAGGAAGCCGACAGATCACTAGCCCAGTATTGGTGGAGATTGGTTTCTGATTCCATCGGAGCAGCCCAAGTCCTCAGCCTGATTCCATCGGAGCAGCCCAAGTCCCCCTAGCTCCTAGCTCCTTTGTCCCCCTTTTCTCCAGAGTTCCATGGGCGCCCTTACCTGCCGGGTTCTCCTGGGCTCAGTTTCATTCTCCCCTCTCCTGCACAGCGAGGAAACTCTGGCCCAGGCTGCTATGACTGACGTGTCCCTGAGTGTCCTGGATATTTTCCAGTTCTTATCGGCTTTTCTGTTGCATCCTTGTTGCTGTGGAATGTCCCCTTGTCACCATCCTCTCCTGGCACAGCTCCTCCCCCTCGGTTCTCTCTCTGTCCTTCTCTGCCTGCCTTTCCAGCATTGGCACCCCCAGCTTCCACACGTGGTCCTCGTGAGACTGAGGGTTCTGTCACAAGAAAAGGGGAGAACCGATACCGTCGGCTTAACATTCAGCCCCAAGTTTCAGGTCCACTATTGCATCAATGTGTTCTGGACAAGTCGGACCCAAAATACCCCAGACTAGGTTTATCTCCCCCAACCCACCCACCCAAGAGTTTTCCTTCTGGTCTTTGGCAATGGGGATAGTTGAACCCTCTCCCTGCTCTCAAATGTAATAAATCATCAAATCCTGACTTTTAGAAAAGGCATTTTTTGAGAGGAGATCTCACTCTGCTGTCCTGGCTGGCTTCAAACTGGGCCCAGGTGATCCTCCTGCCTCAGCCTCCTGAATTGCTGGGACTACACTATGCACCACCACGTTTGGCTACTGATATATTTCTTTTTTATCTTTTTGGTGGTACTAGGTATTGAACCCAGGAGTGCTCCACTGCAGAGCTACATCCACAGCCCTTTTTTATTTCTTATTTTGGGGCAGGCTCTCACTAAGGTGCTGAGGCTGGCCTTAAACTTGGGATCCTCCTGTCCCAGCCTCCCAAGTCTCTGGGATCACAGGTGTACACTACCCTGGCTGCTGGTGCTGCTTTTTTTAGAAGAGGAGGAAGAGTTTATTTGGGGCTCATGGTTTCAGAGGTTCAGTCTGTGGTTGGCCAACTCCATTGCCCTGGGCCCCAGGAGAGGCAGAGCATTGTGGTGATAGGGTGCGGTGGAGGAGAGCCACACCAGTCATGGCAGCAAGAAGCAGAGAGCGCTGCCCCGAGGTTTCTGAATGTGTCAGAAAAGCCTGCTGGTTCAGCTCCTTCTTTTTAATCCTCCTGGCCTCCAACTTCAACTTCAGCCTCCCTGACTTCCTCAGTGCCCCACAACCGACTTTCTCTCCTTCTGTTTCGGGTCGTCTTTCTCCTCCACCTTTTCCTCCACATTCTTTCATGTGCTGCTTGGGCATCACCTGTCCTGGGAGGCCCTTCCTGACTCAGAGTTGGGAACTCCCTCAGTGTCTCGGGACCTGCAGAAATGCTGCTCATTTTTACTGTGGAGGTTTCTCTGATTGTGCATAATGTCCAAACCAACGTGTATACTCTAAAGAGACGTGCTGTGTCGCGGGACAGTGTCTGGTACGTGTGTTACTGCGCTCACCACGGAGTTTGCTAATAATTTACATCTCCTCCACTTACAAGGCCCCTTGAGGGGAAGCAAGGGTCTTGCAGACACCCCCTTTGGTTATCTGGGTTCTTTGGTAGGCGCTCAGTAAAGATGCGTGGAGTGGTCGACATAAATCTTCATCTGTGGAATGTAACGGGTGGGCTATTTTTTAACTATTATTTATTATTAAGTAATATTTAAGAATAACTATATATATTTTTAACTATTATTTAATTTAGTTTCTGTTTGGGAGCAATGTTTTATTTAATGCAGAATAAAGTAATAAAGAAACTGTCATTGTTGTTGAAGACTAGCTACTTACCCAAATACGCGTCATCACTTTGAAACATTCTCTGCTAGACACCATGCCACAGGAAGAGTGATCTCTTCCCCGTTTTCACAATGGAAGACTCGGGAAAGACTTTTGGCTCCGAGGAGGAAGAAGCGAGCTACTGGAAAGATCTGGCGATGACCTACAAGCAGAGGTCAGTCTGGCAAAGTCCACCTTGCCTTTTCCTCCTGGGAAAATTCTTACGGCAGGCCCGTTAGGCACCTGCGCTCTGAAGGGCTCCCCTCACACTCAGAAGTGCCCCATAAAGGAACTGCTGGCACCCCATTTTATAGATGAAGTGAACCTAGGGGAAGGCAGCATCCTGCCCAGGGTCACGGCCAGCAAAGAGCAGAGCTGTGCTGCTAACCACCCTGCCACCCCGCGAGGGTTTTTATGTTTCTCGATGCCATGGCTACTCAGTTATAAATGGGATTTTTAGAAAAGAACTTTTCCCTGTGCCTAGAAAAATAGGTTGCTACAGACTTTAAGATCTGAAGCCAACGTTCCAGTGCTCACATCCGGAGCTGCGTGTTGAGTTCGGTGTTTTTCCCTGTTAGATTCCTATGATCTCCATGTGGAGGTCTTATTCTAGTCCCTCTCATTTCTTTATTCTTAGTTTGATTTAAAGTTTATTCAGGTTTGGTTTTGAAGGGACAAAGTCTCTTGAATTTTAAGGATTGAGAAGCCAGACAGACTTTTGGGATGGGCTGGGGACAGACTGCAGTGGTGTGATGAGTTAACATTTTTCAGGTGTCCAGTTTTTGGAGATACATTTATGAAGTAAATCTGCAGAGGATACAAAATCCCAAGTATATTTGCTGCACATTGGGCTCAAAAATATATGCTGAATGAACAAGCGAATAGTGAACTTGTTAAGAAATGGCTTTGGAGTCGGGTACGCGGGGGTTAGTTCCTAGTTCTATTTGGTTTCTTGTGTGATGGTTAGACAACTTACTCATCTTGTCTGAACTGCGTCTTGTATGTAAAATGGAAATAATGTCAGTTGAATAAGAGGTGACCTGTGTACCGTACTGATGGGCACAGTGCCAGCACACACTAGGTGCTCAATAAATCACCATTTGAATTCTGCTGCAGGGCAGAGAATACCCAGGAAGAACTCCGAGAATTCCAAGAGGGAAGCCGAGAATATGAAGCCGAATTGGAGACGCAGCTGCAACAGATCGAGTCCAGGAACCGCGACCTTTTGTCTGAGAACAACCGCCTTCGCTTGGAGCTGGAAACGGTCAAGGTGAGGGGCCCTGGGGGAGGTGTGCTCGGGTCGGGGCAGGCCTGCTGGAAGGAGGAGTGCTTGGCCACCGGCCGTGGCTGGGTCCGCTCTCCTACAGGCTTAGGGGAGGGGTAGTCATCGCACTTGTCCTGGATGGATGGAGCTCTGTGGGAAGCAAGTCACACACATGTCCCCAGGCCTTTCCTGGTGCCTTGTACTGATTTCACAGGGCACATGGCAGGGGGCTCTTTCTGGATGTTGAATTGTCACTAGAATTGCTGATCATTCTGAGGCCCAGGGCTGTGCTATCCAGGATGTCAACCCCTAGCTGTCAACAGGTGGCCGTTGAAATGGAAGTCAATTAAAAAAAAAAAAAAAGAAAAGAAAACTCACTGCCCCATCACATGAGCTGTGTTTCAAGTGCTTGCTGGCCCCGTGCAGCTCGTGGGCTAGTGTGCAGAGGGCCTGCAGAACAGGTCCATCGTCAGAGCACTGCGGTATGTTTCCCAGTGCCAGCTCTGCGATCACCCCATCTGCAGTTTCAATTTACATGGTTTCAGTTGCTTCTGAACGCATTAAATGAAAACTTCCAGACATGAACAATTAATAAGTTTTAAATAACTCAGTAGTGTATTATTGTTCTACTTTACTGTTGTTAATTTCTTAAAAGTTGATGAGTTAAATCACATCACAGGTGTGTGTGCAGAGGATAAAACATACATATAGGGTTGCAGATGGAAGTTTGGGGCACAGCTGAATGCCTCGGATGTGTCCCCATGGAGAAGGGGAAGCTGCTGTCTTGACGTGAGAGCCTTGTGGTGCATCGTGGGTGTCTAATGGGTACCAGTGGCATCCCCTCATCTCCAGGGTTGTGACAGACCAGATCTCCCCAGGCGTGGCTATGAGTCTGGGGAACTGCTGCTCTGAAGGGGGTAGACCATGCCTACTGTGCATTCTATAGGGTTAGCAATGACTGTTGGGGACATGCTGTGCCTCAGAGACTGGCTCTCAGCCCAGGCTGCCGGTGAGGACCACCAAGCTAGCTTCATAAACATCAGACAGACCTGGGCAATTCCCCGTGCTCCCTGCCCCAGCCCTGCTCTACTCAACGCTGAGATTCCACTTCTCAGTGATTCTGGGCAGGCCCCTGGCGGTCTGGTGTGTGTTTGCCACTCTTTCTCCACATACATTTTGAAACTTTTTTTTTTAATTTTTTTTTTAAACATGATGTCATTTTTCCTTAATACCTTTTTTTGTTTATTTATTTATATGTGGTGCTGTGGATCGAACCCAGTGCCTCATGCATGCTAGGCAAGCACGCTACCACTGCGCCACAACCCCAGCCCCTGAAACATTTTTTAAAAAGTTTTTATGAGTACGTCATAGGTGTCCCTAATAGTGGGGTCATTTTGACCTGATCATACTTGCATGGCGTGTCCTTTGCCCCACTTCAGTCCCCACTTCTTCCTCCCCTCCTCCCTCTCCCTGTCCATAGACATTTGGATGAGCCGCTGATGGGAAGAGCCAGCCCTGCAGTATGTGTCTGGCCGGGGCTAGTGACAGGAGGTCCTTTGCCCTCTGGAAGCTTCACTGGGAAGACCTAGTGCCCTGGAGCAGTTAGGGAAATGGTGTTCTGTCTCGGGTTCTGATGTGAGAGCCTTCTAAGGCAGGAGGATGTGCGTGGGTTGGAGCGGCTTTATGCGGAGCTGAGAGGGACTTCAGCTAGGGTTTGAAGGGGTGTGGGTGTGTCTGTCTGTGTGTGTGTGTAGTCAGACACACAGGGGGCCAGGGTATGTGTGAGAAGTTAACCAGGACCTGTGTGGGATGCAGACGAGGTGAATGTGAGGGGGTCCTGGCCTTCCTAGTACATGGGAAAAAGCAAGACCTTGGCTGCAAGTCCACACTTAGCATAGTAAGCCAGAGAGCCCAAGCCGGCCATCTACGTACAGGTCAGTCAGGCCCATGGATGTTTGCTTAACCCTTCAACTTCCCCCCCCAGCATTTTACCATGAAAGTCTCCAAGCACACAGCAAGGGGAAGGACTTCTCCAGTGAGCGACTGCGTGCCTGCCGCCTGGTCTCCGGCGGCCTTGCCCCTCCTTGCCTCTTCCCTTGTACCCCCCCCACCAGCTTATTTTCTGATGCATTTCAGAGTCAGTTGCAGGTGTCTGTACACCCCCCCCCTGAGTACTGCAGCCAGCTTAGCATTAACTGGACTTCAGATGTTAACAGTTTTTCCTTCTGGAGAGTAAAATCGATACTTTTAGGTTTTTAAAAAGTATTTAATATCCAAGTCTAAGATTCGTAGGAAAATCTGGATTTCTGACTTCCCTGGAGAAGCAGTGGACCCGGCCACACCAGCCCCGCATTTGCCCACAGCAGCAGGGAGCTAAGTCCCGTCCACCCCGCCCCCTTGCCTCCGATGCCAAAGGCCAAGTTTCAGGTGCTGCTTGTGTTGCCTGGGCCTACCTCTCTCTTGTAACAGCCTGACCCTGCCATAGGCAGTGAGGAACCATTCTAGGTCTTAACTTGAAGGGGACCCAGGTACAAGACCCGTGTGCAGTGAGGGATTGCAGGGTGCCCTGTGGTTTGGAGAGGGCAGGCCCTCCGTGGAGGCCGAGTGTCGCTTAGTTACTAAGTAATGAGCTCCTTCAAGGCTGCACCCTTGAGCCTGTGGAAGCCCTCTTCAGTTCAGCCCCTGGCAGGGGGGGACACAAAGCCTCTAGCAGGGGAGAAACAAATACCTCAGAGGAAGAGTGTGCTGCCCCCGTTACATCTCTGCCCATCACCTAAGAGAGTCGTGGTCGCCGAGGGCCTTCTTGACAAGTGGCTCATTCATCCATCGCATGCTGCGCCTGGCAGGGATCAGACAGAGCATCCATTGATGCCTCGTCAGCTGGCCCTTCCTTCTGATCAGCCCCCAGTGAAGGCCCAGCGGGGCAGCCAGCTTGCCGTGCCCCCAGTTCAGAGGAAGCCATCCGAATCTGGGGGGTGGAGGAGCCCACTCCCCACATCCCCTTGGAACCTCTGTTGGACTCAAGGCTGATGACCTGGGATCCTGTCGTATTTGGAGATGGCTCCAAATAAAGGGTTGAATCAGGGCAGCCAGATCCACGCCTGGGAACTGGCCTGGCCGCCTCTGCCTGTGCAGGCCCTTGCAGACTCTGCTCACAGCCAAGCATGGAGCCGCGGAGGGACCCGGGCCACGGGGGGGCATGGAATGCCCTCCTGTCATCGCCCTGTGAATAACCGGCTGTTCTGTGGCCCAGGCACCATTACATCAACACCCCCCCCCCTTGCACATCCGGACAGTGTCTAGCAACAGCTCTGTTTGCTGGATTGAGTCGAGGAGAAGCTTGCCTTTGTTTTTAACTTTCACAGTAGACCTCGGGCCTTCTTGTGGGACGTGGCTTCTCTCATGTGTTTGAAGAATCCAGGAAGGGGGTTGGGGCTGAGGGTGCAGCTCATTGGTACAACGCTTACCTAACATGGGACACTGCGTTTGATCCCTGGTACCACAAAATTAAATACGTAAATAAAATAAACAAGCCCAGGAAGGCTGTTTTGATGCAGGAAGGGAATTTGAAAGGCAAGCAAAAGCCGGAGAAAGCATGGTCTGCACCTTGGTGACCCGGAATGAAGTGGCTTAGGGCTGCTGAGCGTCACTGTTTGGTCCTGGTGATTGAACTCAGGCGCTCTACCACTGAGCTCCATCCCAATACTTTTTATTTTGTGAGAAGGTCTCACTAAGTTGCTGAGTCTGGTCTAGAATGTGTGACCCTCTTGCCTAGGTCTCCCACGTCGCTGGATCACAGGTGTCTGCCACCATGTCTGCGAGGGTCATCATTTCAACAGCACTAGCTCAAGTGGCCAGGCTCGATCGTGACTTGGTCATCTGCTGTCCGTTGATTTGGGTAGCTGTGTAACTGAGCATCAGTCCCCACATCTCTGAGGCTGGCACAGAGATCAATATGTAGCAAATGTAAACTGCCCCAAGTAGGCCACAGCCAGTCATTGGGACGCCACCAGATGATTCCCTGGCCTTGGAAAGTATCGGCCAATCACCCCAAGCTTCCTTTGGTATTTAGTGACCATGATTTTCCCCTTCCATTTCCTTCTCTCCCTTCACTCCTTGCCCAAAAGTTCCTTGTAACTTGCCACATGCTGCAGAGGAACTGTCCTGGGTCAAGGGACACTGTCACACTGCTTACCCGATGCCCTCCTCTGAGCCTGACGCACAAGTACCGGTCGTCCCGATACTCTACTTGACCGTGCTGACGTAGGTTTGTGTTACCCTGGTGGGCGAGTGTGGCCTGGTGGCTTTATCTGTCCATGGACAACTTAAATGATTTGTCTGAAGATCCTTGGGGGATGTAGGGACCAGGTGGTGGGATGGGGAGCAGGAAGCACTCTGTACGTGGCTGGAACACTTGGCCAGGACTTGCCTGCCACCTGTTCCCACCATCTTCATCCATCGCCCCCCGGGAATTCCAGTCTAGAGGGAGGTCCTGTTGACCAGGCAGGAGCTGGAGGTGTCTGGAGCTGCCTCTGCATGGGCGATGGGAGGGGGAGAGGGACCCCCTGAAGAAGGGTGCTGGTGGGACACGGAAAGCAACAAACGCCCACTCCCAGGGGAGCTTACACCCCAGGAGCACGTGGAAGGAGCTGCCAGGAGGGCAGACTCACGTCACTCACCCGCTCTGGTTTGTCCTTCAGGAGAAGTTTGAGCTGCAGCATTCTGAAGGCTACCGGCAGATCTCAGCCCTAGAAGATGACCTGGCTCAGACCAAAGCCATTAAAGATCAACTGCAGAAGTACATCCGGGAGCTGGAGCAAGCGAATGATGACTTGGAACGAGCAAAACGGTACGTTGGGGGTGGGGGGAACTTTCATCTTGCTCTTCGCTCCAGCAAGTTGGTCCCAGGCACCGTGTGTAGAGAGAGCTTGGCAGTGAGCAGAACAGAGCCAGTGCCCTTTGGGATCTTAGTCTCATGGACAAAATGGACAGCAGGCAAGTAAGAGCTCATGAATTACAGCAAGAAGTGCTGGAAGGCCAGGGTGCTATGGGACTTGTAATAGGATAAATTAATTTGGCCATTTTGGTGGGAGATTGTCAGGCAAAGCCGCCCATAGGAAATGCCATTTAGGACAAGACTAAAGGGGTGAATAGCTGTTATCTAGGGAAGAAAGCTAGGTAAAAGCATACCAGGTAGAAGGATGAGCATGTGCTAGGTCTTGAGGTAGGCAGGAAAGGAGCACATTATCAAAACAATATTTCTTAAACTGATGTTCTGAGGTTTAGCAGAACACAATATTTATGGGATAATAATTCTGACTATACGCACTTTTTTATTTAAAGAAAATTTTTGCTTTTAAAAAATATTAGAGGGGCTGGGATTGTGGTGCAGTGGTAGCGTGCTCGCCTAGCACGCGTGAGGCACTGGGTTCGATCCTCAGCACCACATAAAAATAAAATAAAGATATTCTGTCCACCTACAACTAAAAAAAATAAATAAATATTTAAAAAAAAATATTAGAAGTATTCTGTATCCCATAAATGTGCACAATTAAACAACTTATATATAAATTCCAGTGAAATCTCAAGTGTACAATTCAATTAATTTTGAAAAATGCACACATTCATATAGCCCACGCTCCTACTGAGATATGGAACATTTCAATTTTTCCCAGAGTTCCTTGTGTTATTTTTTTAGTGGTTGCTTTGGGGGATGACTGTACACATCTCCGATTTTTCAGTCTACTTAAGTTAATATTGTATCTCTTCCTTCTTTGCTCAACAAATCTGTTACATCTATTAGAAATCTGTAGATCTGTTACCTCTGCAAATACTGAGGAACCCATACTACATTGTTATAACTTTTGCTTTAAAAAGTCATATAAAGAAATTAAAAGGGTGGAAAAATAGTTTCCCCACATATTTACCTTCTCTGGTGCTCTCCATTCCTTCCTGAAGCTCTGTTTCCATCTGCTTCTGTGTCCCTCCAGCTTTAAGAATATCCTTAGGATTTCTGGTGGTGTGGCTTTTATCTGAAAATATCTTTATTTTGCCATCCTTCATGAAGGATGTTTTCATTGGATGTGGAGTTCTGAGTTGACAGGACTTTTTTTGGGGGGGTGGGTACTGGAGTTTGAACTCAGGGGCACTCGACCACTGAGCCACACCCCCAGCCCTATTCTGTGTTTTATGTAGAGACAAGGTCTCACTGAGTTGCTTAGCACCTCGCTGTTGCTGAGGCTGGCTTTGAACTCGTGATTCTCCTGTCTCAGCCTCCCTAAGTGCTGGGATTACAGGCTTGCGCCACTGCGCCTGGCTAGGACTTTTTGTGTTTTGTTTTTCTGCTAGTACCTTTAAGATAATTTCCGTTGTCTTTGGTTTCTGTTTCTGATCAGTGGTCATTCATGTTATTTCCCGAGTGAGAAGTGCTGTCTTCTCTGGCTGCTCTCGGATTCTCTGCTTCTTAGTGTTCAGGTTGGACTAGAAAGCGCCTAGCTCTGTGTGTGAGCGTGTGTGTCTGTTTGTACCAGGGATTGAACCCAGGGGTGTTCAACCACTGAGCCACATTCCAAACCCTTTTTATTTTGAGACGGGGTCTTGCTAAGTTATTGAGGCTTTCCTTGAACTTGCAGTCCTCCTGCCTCAGCCTCCTGAGACTCTGGGATTATAGGCCTGCGCCACTACGCCCAGCTGATGGGGTTTGCTGAGCTTCTTTAATCTGTACATTTGTCTGTTGCCAAATTTAACTTTGATCACTCTTTCCTTAAAATTTTTTTCTCTGCCATTGTTTCTATCCCCTCTGCTGTGATAACAGTTAGACTCATGTCCTTTTGATACTTTCAGGTCCCAGAGAGAGAAAGAGAGTGTAATTTTTAAGTTCTTTGTCTTGACTTCTCAAATTGCGTAAGTTCTGTTGTTCTAGTTTCAAGTTCACAGAGTTCCTTTTCCTGTCCCTTCTCCAATCTGCTGTTAAACTGGATCAAATAATGTTTAATTTTAGATGTATTATATTTTCAGATCAAGAGTTTCCATTTGGTTCATATATGTATAGATGTAATTTCTACTCCTCTGAGATTTCTTTCTGTGCATCCTTGAGCATAGTTACAGCAGTTACTTTAAAATTCTTTTTTGCTCTTTCCAACATCTGGGTTGTCTCAGGTTTGGTTTCCAGTGATTGCCTTTTCTCTCGAGTTTGGGTCACATTTTTCTTGCATTTCACACGTCTGGTCATTTTGTGTGATATTTTGGATTCGCCTATCAGACAGAATTTTGTTGTTGTTATTTTAGTTTTTGGTCTGTTTTTTTCCAGTGTAACTTGGCTGAATTAGCATTCCAAATTGTCTCTCATGTGATGGGCAGTAACTGAAATCTGTTTTATTTATTTATTTGTGTTTGTTTGTTTTAGCCTTACTGGATGCTTTGAGTTGGCCATGTGCACGTGTGGTTTAGGGATTAGCCAGAGATGTGGCAAGAGCCTGTGTGCAGCCTTCGAGGCTTTGCCCTGTGCCTGAATTTCTCTTGTTGGGGCCCTAGGTCTGAAGCTTGGAAATGGGCAACATTCCCCAGCGCTGCTCTCCTCTCCCAAGTGTTGACTTCCTTCTATTTCTACCAATGCCTTCCGATAATTGTTTTTGCACATTTTATCCAGAGTCTATGGTTTGTAATCTGTAGGAGGGTTGGTCTGATACAAACTGGCTCATTATTATCAGAAGCGGGACCTCCTTTCTTGTCAATTTGTAAGAGTTCTTTGTTCACTTTTGGTACTAACCTTTTGTCCTGATTTGAAAATATTTTTTTTCCAGAATAATCGTTTCCTTTTTCTTTTTTTGGCACCAGGGATTGAACCCCAGGGTGCTTAACCACTAAGCTACATCCCTGGCCCTTTATATTTCATTTTGAGACAGGGCCTTGTTAAGTTTCTGAGGCTGGCCTTGAACTTGTGATCCTCTTGCCTCAGCCTCCCGAGCTGCTGGGATTACAGGTATGAGCCACTGTGCCCAGCTCAAAATAATCTTTTGTCTACCTTTGTCCATCATTTTCCATACAAATATTTTCCATTTTCAGGTCATCAGTTATGTCTCCTTTCATAGCTTCATCTCCTCTCTTTCTTTTTATAAGATCTATTTATTGTTTAATTTTTTTTTACATTTACTGCTTAATTCACCTGGAGTTTATTTTTATATCTAGGATAGGATATGAGTTCAACTTTATTTCTTTAGGTAAATAACCTGTTTTTCTGGCACTGTTTATTAAACACCCCATCTTTTTTTTCCCACTGAATTGAAGTTGACTCTGTTATGTTAATGTCTCATATATCCTAGAACCTGATTCTGGAGTCTCTATTTGGTCTAATGTACAATTTGTGAATTGCTCTACCAATACCATAGTGACTTGAGCACTGTGACTTTGTGGTAGGTAAAGCCACATTCTGATCGCCGGAAGCCACTGCATAGTGTCCTTTACACTCCATGTATGGTTGGTCAGAGCAAGTCACATGGCTGGGCTGCGTCAAAGGGTGTGGATGCAGAGAGGGAAGAAGAACTGGGACCAATGACGCGCCTCCCCCAACAAGGCAATTGAGAAAAAATCTACAAAGCAGTAGTTTTTCTTTTTTTTTAAATGCAAATTCAAGTCAATAAAAACAGACATTCTTTTTATCCCCTTTCCTCATCTAACCCATAGAAGAGCATTGTGCACGTGCTGTTATACATTTCGCTTTTTCACAAAACAGTAGATCTTGGAGAATCTGGGAGATAGATCAATAGATCTTCAGAATCTTGGCGATCTATTGTTGTAGGACATAGAGCCTTCTTTGTCCTCCGCCCCCCAAGTGCGTATGTAATATGTTATTGGACGGTTGGTATTGTATTGTACGGTACCATAATAATTTACTTACCGAGTCCCCAGTTGGATGGATGTCACTCTTGAACTTTCAGTCCTTTACAGTGATAAGCACTGCTGTGTTGAATGGCCTTGCACAGATGTAGACTGTAGAATAAAGTCCCAGGAACTGAGCTCTTGTTTCTGGGGATATATGCATTTGTGGCCTGGGCCGGTGTTGCTGGGTTATTCTCCACCTGAACCTTCCCAGCGTCCCTGCTGCGTCGTCCTCCCTCACGCACACCTCGCCTTGGGTGCAGTGTACTTTCCTACCCTCTGACTCGCATGGCCATGTGACTTGCTTTGACCAGTGAGGTTTGGGTGGAAATGCCAGGACGTATGTGAACGGCTGTTTTAGAAATAGCTTCACTCAGTGGTTTTCAAGCTCAGGATTTCTTCCTAATAGGTGAGAAACGGGCTTACTTCTGAGTGACTTTGAGTCTCTTCATATGCCTCAGAACTACTTGATTTCCTTTGCTTGGACTGTTTGCCATTTTCCCCCGAGTCCTGGGGGTCAGACCTCTGGGGCCTCACGTCCTAGGCAAGCACTGTACCAACGAGCTACATCTCCAGCCCTATCTTTGGATGATTGGTTCGTGGGGATTTTTTAATTTTTCATTATTTCCAGGAGATTTTTATATATTTGATGTGACCTGAAAGTATGTGGAGTTGGTCGTTCGCCCCGGCTTGCTCTGTTGCGTCCTCACTGTGCACGGGCGACTGGACTTCGCCGTCAGCTCCCAGCCAGCCCTGGTGGGGGTGGCCCTCCTCACACCAGTGCTTACAGGGCACTTAGCCCCTTCTCGTATTGTTTTTCTCCTCCTTCCTCTTCTCCCTCCTTTCTGTTTTTCTTCTGTTTCTTCTCTCTCAGTAAAGATGCAAATTAAATGAAGGAGAGGCTCAGATCATCATGATAGGATGGCTGAGCCTCTAGAATGCCAAAATTTTATTTAAAAAAAAAAAAAACTAACATTAAGATATTCTTATGAATGTTGAATAGCCACATTTGGGACACAGGACATTCTGATGCAAGAGCAGCCCCTTCTCAGCCTCCCAGCTGGCTCTTCTTCCTGTCCTTGCATTGCACACCTGCAAAAGTAGTGACTCGCCTTTCACTGAGGAGGGGGCCTTGGGCAAGGATGGCTTGAAAGACTGGGGGCCTCACTGGAAGGAACTACTTAAATATAGCCCTTAAAAGTTATTTTATTTCATACATAAGTGTTAAGATACCAAAAAATTTCCACAGAGATTAAAATGGACTTTATCATCCAGGTGTTTTTATCTGATAAATCTCTTTCTCATATTTGCTGGGGAACCGGTTTCCTGTTTAACTGTTTCCGCGCGCTCAGTCCCTGACATGAGCCGCTTCGAGCCATTAGCCACTGCAGCATCTTACGGTCACTACAGTAGACACACCGACACGATAGTCCGCTGACGGCTGGGAAGGCGACATATGAAGCCCGTGAGATCATTTTAACTTGGGTTATCATTAGGGTGCTGACCTTTTGTTTGAAAGCAAATTCCATGGTAGTCACGGTGAATCTGAAGGACGTGCCTTATCTGTGTCATGGAGGCCATCATGCTGGCCATGCACCATCTCAAGACTGTGGACACAGGACTGAAATGGCAAGAAATGCTGCTGAGCTTGTTCTTCAGTTCTCCGTCCTTCCAGAAGCCAAATGGTCAGCAAATACTGAGTTTAAGTTTCTGACCCACATGGCATTTATCTTGGGGCTGCACCAAGAGGTTGGAATCCAACCCTACTTTTTCTAGGTGGCTGCCCTAAGCCTGGACCTGAACTTGCCATCTTGCTCCAGTGATGCGTGATGCCACTGTACCTGTTCCAGGTTATATTTGCATCTACTTCTGGGCCTATAGTTCCCCCAGTCTGCCTGTCCTTCCCACCAGTGCCCCGCCGTGTTCATTATCGAGGCTCTGGAGTAGCGGGTCTTCCGCCTGCTAGGGCTAGGTCGCTGAGGCTGCCCATTTTTATGTACCAGGGATTGAACCCAGGGGTACTTAACCATTGAGCTATATCCCCAGCCGCTCTCCCAACCATTCTTGTTTCATTATCACACAGTCTTTTAGATCTTCGCCCCCAGCCCTGTATTTTGGTACTGAGGATTGAATCCAGTGGTACTTAACCACTAAGCCACAACCCCAGTCCTTTTTTATATATTATTTAGAGACAGAGTCTCGCTGAGTTGCTAAGTGCCTCGCCGAGTTTTTGAGGCTGGCTTTGAATTTGCGACCCTACTGTCTCAGCCTCCCGAGCCGCTGGGATTACAGGCGTGCGCCACCACACCCGGCTCCAGCCCTGTATTTTTGTGAAAAGGATAACAGATTTGCCGTTAACATCTGGAGAGCTGTCTTCATGATATTGGGTCTCACGCTTCATAAACAGCATGTCTGTGTCTCCGCAGTGTTTTGTGTCCTTCGTGTTTGTGGTCAGGGGGTCACTGGGTTTGTGATCATTTAATGGTTGCCTGACACCATCCTGGGGACATTTTAACTGATTCTCATTCCTGCTCCCAGGTGTAATCCCTGTGTTGCTTTTAACCAGCCTCTTCTGGTAACTTTATCCCCCTTTCTTCTTCCAAAGACCACCTGCCACCCAGGGCAGGTGCGAATGTGACTCCACCTAGACGTTGCAGAGCGCGTTGAATAAAGGAAGGAATCCAAGCTTGCTTTGCCCATGAAGGGACGAGGACCCTCAGGCCTCTGTGGAGGAGCTGGGTGTTGGGCTTGGTTCCATTCCAAACATGTGTTTCCAGCCACCACGAAATATAGTTAGCAGGATGGGAAAGGCCCCGTGGAGACAAACACAGGGTCACAAGTAGAAGTTGCTGGGCTGTGGTGTAGCGCAGTGTAGAGCGAGCGCTCGCCCAGTGTGCGGGAGGGCCTGGGTTTCTTCCCCAGCTCTGCAAAGATAAAGTCGCTGGTGCTGGCTGACGGAGCGCTTGGTGTGGAGCACCTGCGCGTGCTCTTGGTACTCCTTTATCCCCCAGCTCATGCCTGGAGCTACCACTGCCACTCCTGCTTCACATGTGAGGAAACTGAGGCACGGAGAGCAGCTCCCCAGAGCCAGACATGTCCTTCCATTATGGCCCTTCTCCCTTTACTGCTGTGCTCCAGGGAGATGTCCTCTCTCTTCACAGTGATTGTTGGCAGGGCAGCTGACCTGGGACTGGGCCTTCAGAACTTCCTAAAGTGATAGAGCTGGTCTCTTGAACCTGTTTAAGTGCATGTTGCTGAATTGCATAAGTGCATTAGGCAGTTCTCAATACTAGTTTGCTTTGTGACCTTCCGGGAGAGGGTGGAGCTGACTACTCGCCAAGCAGCCAAAGACTGGGCAGGTCGTGTCCTCTGGTGAGGCCTTGGCTTATTGCTAGGGGCTGTGTGGACAACACCATACTAACTCCTGTGCTCCTCAGGAGCTGCTTCCCACTCTGCAGTGAGGAGCCTGAGTCCCTGAGGCTAAGGGACTTGTCCGTCTGTGGCATGCAGGAAGCCCAGTGGTAGGACCTGTGCCTAGGTGTATCAGACCCGCAATGTCTCCTGGGTCTGTAGGCACCGGTGGACGCTACCCCTTGTCCTCTTGGATAACTTTGCTTTTCTCATGCCTAGAGCCACGATCATGTCTCTGGAAGACTTTGAGCAGCGCTTGAATCAAGCCATTGAAAGAAATGCCTTCCTGGAAAGTGAACTTGATGAGAAGGAGAACCTCCTAGAATCTGTTCAGCGACTGAAGGATGAAGCCAGAGGTCAGGAGGGCCTGGTCCTAGTCCTGCAACTTCACTGGCGTGGTCCTCTCTTCCCCCTCGACTGCACCTGTCCCGTGGCCTTGCCCAGCGCTGCCTTCCCTGGAGATCTGTGCCCCTCTCTGCACGCAGGCAGCCAGGCAGGGGACCAGGACCACCTTGGGCAGACCCTTGCCTTGGTCCCTCCCCAGTCTCAGAATTGTCAGCTGCCACCAGTATTTACGGATACATCTGTAAACCCCCTCCTCAGTATTTACAGAAATAGCTTTAGGGTTCACAGATTAAGGCCTTGCTTTGGGGTTTTGCCTCAGCAGCAGAATTCATTTCAGGAAAGATGCTTCTTAGTCTGTAATCGACACCCGTACCAAGCCAAGCTGGCTCGAACCTCAGTAGGAGCACAAGCATTTCGTGGGGAGGAAAGTCCTGCTGGCAGAATGGCTTTTTGTGGCTGGATGGGGACCCATTCATTTGGCTCAGCACTCTGAACCTTGTCAGCCTGAGCACGGCCGTTGCTGACTTGAGGCTTTCAGACTTACTGCTGACTGCATTCAGGAGGCGTCCAAGTTGGCACACGAGAGGTTTTTTTGAAGCCCTGGTTGGTTAAGACTGATTTGATTTCTGATGTGTAGCCAGTAGGTAGGGGATTTAAAACAAAACAAAACTAAAAACTATTACTTTTTAAAAGTACCACTGAGTGTTAAAGAAGTTTTAGATTTTGAACCATTTCAGATTTTCAGATTAGAGATGTTCAGCCAGTAAAATCTATGCAAATATTTCAAAATTGGAAGAAAACTACAAAATCTGAAGCACTTCTAGTCCAAGCATTCTGGATGAAGAGTGTCCCCTGGGTTACCATCCACCATCACGAAGTGGCTGAACAAATACCATCTGAAGGGAGGAGTTAGTCCCAGAAGGAGGTGCCTGTGCTTCCACTTGTGCTTAATAAAAAGTGCTCATATTTTATGGCCCATAGATATTCACACACACAAACTGTGTGAACAAGTAGAAGAAGAAAAGGATTGAAAAGATCTCCCATGTGTTGTGACCCCTTAGGATTCTCAGGGACACTTGGGGGTTGCAGCCCTTTTGAGGGAATGCATACTCTCATTTCGTTAGGACTCCATGCACACAGATGGCTGTGTTGAATTTCCTTAACAATAAAAGCAGTAATGCTACCACAGTTTTAACAATTTTTTAAACCTTTTTGTTTTTTGGCTTTGCAAACCTGCTAGGCAAGGTCATGAGGGTCTCCCTCCATTTGGGGCTTCCTCCTGGAGTTTTCCCCCTTCTCCTTTTGGACTTCCCCACCCCCCACCCTGAAGCAAGGACTCCCATTTCTGGATTCTTTTCCTGGTGCAGATTTGAGGCAGGAGTTGGCCGTGCAGCAGAAGCAGGAGAAGCCCAGGACGCCGATGCCCAGCTCAGTAGAAACTGAAAGGACAGACACAGCTGTGCAGGCCACGGGCTCTGTGCCATCCACGCCCATAGCACATCGAGGACCCAGCTCTGGCCTAAGCACACCGGCGACATTCAAACGTGGTAAGGCGATGGAGGAGCCAGGAGGGGTGTTCGTTTCACAAACCTTTGCCCACTGAGAACCTGGGGTGGCTCCTGGGTGAGAGGACTTGGGCTGGGCTACAGCAGGGAGCAGTCTGGGATGCTCAGCATGGCAGGACACTAATGAATGAGGGGAGCGTCCAGGATGTGAGGCGGTAGGGAGTGGTGGAGTCTGTGGTGAAGAACAGAAACCCTATCTAGAGGGGCGGCCGCCCCTCCACTCCTGCCACAAGGAACGTGGGTCTCAGTAACGCAGATGTGGCCATTCTTCACCAGCCATGCCCCAAATTTAATAACCAATAACAAAGTGTAAAAAGCATCGTGGACAAAAAGCACTGTGGGCTGGGCCTGGTGGTGCAACCCTATAATCCCAGCAACCTGGGAGGCTGAGGCACGAGAATCATGTTTGAGGCTGGCATGGGCAACTCAGAACCCCAGCTCAAAAATCAAAAGCGTTGTGGGCCCAGCAGCACATCCAGGAGACCTGTGCTGTGCAGCAAGACCAGAGAGGTGTGTCTCCTGCCCTGTGCTGCGTGCTTAGCCAGGAGGCCCTGATCCGGCCACTGACAGCAGAGGCTGACAGGTGCTGAGTGCATAGTCTGCTGGCCACCGAGCTTGAAGCATTCCACGGGTGTGACCTCAGCCCTCACCTCAGGCCCCGATGTCAGTGCTAGCCCCCTTTAGAGCATGGTGGAGACTGAGGCCCTGAGTCACGGAGCTGCCTGACCTCCCTCAGAAGTCAGTGGCAGAGTTGGGATTGGAGCCCAGGTGGGCTGGCCCCAGGGCCTACAAGCCTTAGGCAGCTTGCCCCCTGGAGATGAAGGGATGGGGGTTCTACAGTCCAATCTAGAGTGCTTTCCCACACTTGAGTCTGAACAGGACTCCTGGGGTGACTTAAAATCCCCTCCACATGCACCTCAGATTTGGCTGGTCTCGGGGGACGGCCTGATGCCGTGTTTCTGGGCAGCACCCAGGAGTGGCTGGTCCCCGGAGCCCACCTTGAGGAGGGGTCTCAGAGCAGAGCGCTTTTGCTCCGACTCGTGTACCCGTGCATGAGTACTGCGGTCACACGGTTAATAGTAAGAGCTAGGTGCGTAGAACAGGTGCTGGCGCTGAGCTGTGTGGGATTCCTAGGGTTTCAGGAGAACTGTGAAAAAAATTAATGTGCAAAAATAAACGCTTAGTGTAGTCTTCACGAGGATGCAAAGTTGGTCGTCCAGCAGATTCTTGGCATGTCACTCAGGTAGCTCCTGGATGAGGTAAGGCCTTATCAGGGTCAAAGAGAAGGCAGCAGCTCCCCTCCCTGCCCCCACCATTTCAGATTCGGACGTGTCAGAACACGGACTGGAGGTTGGTGTGTGACACACACGTCTCTTTGCACACCCAGGTCTGGACGGCTCCAACAGTGGGACTCCCCTCACCCCCGCTGCCCGGATTTCAGCCCTCAACATCGTGGGGGACCTGCTTCGGAAAGTAGGGGTAAGGCCCTGCACCCCTGGACTCTCGGGACGTCTGAAAGGGCTGTCTCGCCAGGTCCTCTCCCCTGTGGCTGGTCCTTCAGCGTCCCCGAGCAGCAGGCCTGGAGTGCAGTCAGGCTTCCCCTCACCTGGGGTGTATCTTTTTTTTTTTTTTTTGCCTTGAACTGTTTTTTCTTCAATTCAGAACAATTGTTTGTTTGGTTGGGTTTTTTTTCCCCTCACTATGAGAAAACTAAGGGCGTTTAAAAATGGTTTTCTCTCTTGTTGGTTTCTCAGGGAGTTTAATAGAACCTCTTAAGAACTTGACCTTCCAGGTGTTACATTAATTACAGGGAGGGATTCTGTTGTGCTTAAGCAATAGCACAGGTAATCTCTGTAGTTTTGTGTTTTATTTTTAAAGAAGATGCCCCAGAGGCCTTATGATTTCAGTCCTGCCGGCCAGTTATGGCCAGGACCAGTGTGTGGTGGTGACTGCAGCTCAGTCCTGCCGTCCTGTCGTGGCCAGGACCGGTGTGTGTTGGTGACTGCAGCTCAGTCCTGCTGTCCTGTCATGGCCAGGACCCGTGCATGGTGGTGAACGCAGCTCAGTCCTGCCAGCCGGTCATGGCCAGGACCCGTGCGTGGTGGTAACCGCAGCCTCATAGAGGCTGGCCACTTCTTCCTTGGCCTTGGCTTTGGCCTCTCTGGCTTCCTGCTGCAGTAGCAGCCTCTGGATATTTAGCACAGTTACAAGACAAAGAAGCCCGGGTGGTCCCACTGTCCTTTGGTTTCCTCAGGGTCTTTTCACCGCAAGTTCAAGGTTTCCACAAGGAGACCTTCTGCCGCTCTGCAGGCTCCATGAGGTCAACAAGAGTGTCCGACCCCAGAAGTTGATTTCGTGATTTCTGTAGGCAGAGTGGGACAGTGAGCAGTCAGTGATTGTCCAGGAAGCTCCCGGGTGTTTTGGGTGAGAGGTTCTAAGTCCTGGAGCTACGCGGGTTCCTCCGGCCTACCCCTGGGGATTCCAGCACAGCACCATTCAGAAACCACCGGTTCATCTTCTGTGTGGACGCGAGCGTGTTCCTGTCCTCTGAGAAATGAAAGCTCACTTCTCTATAGGCACTGGAGTCCAAACTCGCATCCTGCCGGAACTTCGTGTATGATCAGTCCCCAAACCGGACAGGCGGCCCTGCCTCAGGGCGGGGGAGCAAGAGCAGAGACAGCGCGGACCGACGGACAGGCGGCACCAGTGTACCTCTGAGTGATAAAGGGTCAGTACTCTTTGATATGCTCTCGGTGGGGTGGGGAGCCTCTGTGCGCTCTGGGTGGGAGATGGTAACCCCACCCATTGCCCACTTTTTAAGTTGTGGGATTATTTCAGTGAACCTTACCCTCTCCTCCTTTTCCTGGAGACTGAATGAAGTGACCTCTGGTTTGAGTGAATAGCCATGAAGAGGGCCATTGCTATAATTTGATTCTGCAGCCCCAACATGGGGTCCCGCCCTGGGAATGTCCTGTGTGGACCCCTCGTCCTGTGAGCTTGCTCTCCTTCTCTCAGAAGATTTTCTTTCTTTTAAGCCTGCCGTGCCCTCAGGAGCCTACAGAGGCTGCCTGAACTCTGGCCAGGCTGGATTTCTGATTGAAAGACCTAGAGCTGACCTCATAGCCTCATTGATTTTCTTGCCTGAAGAAAACGAGGGCCACCTCCAAACACAGGAGTGCCAGAGGAGGAGCCACGTCCTCCTGGATATAACTGATGGGTCTGTGGCAGACACCTGGCCAGAAGCTAAATGGGTTTCTGTGGCACGCACCTGGCTTCCCAAAATCTAGAAGCAGCTTTGTTTTTAAATTTAATTTTTGCTTTTGAAAATTTTAAATTTGGGGGCTGGAGTGGCAGCTCCTGGGATGCACAGCCCTGGCTTCAGTTCCCAGCACCTGCCCCCCTAATTTAATCGACAAGTGAGATGCGGATGTTTTCAGGGGTCCTCCGAGACTGGGCTTAAGGACACAGAGCCAGGTGGCAGTGTCTTTCCTTTATTTCATGGGAAGGAACACTGAGACCCCGTAAGACCTCCTCCCCCTCTTGACACTCGCTCCTAGGACCTTCTGGGCCCCTTGCCAGCCTCTTGTCACCCTATCCCGTCAGCTAAATCTGGTTTGCTCTGTCTGAAGGTTGGGAAAACGCCTGGAACTTGGGAAGCCGCCCTCACGCTCTTCCTCGCCGCCCGCCCCGGGGGTGGTCAAGCTGTTGCTCTAGGAGCCGCGCTGGAGCCGCTGGAGGCGCTCGCCCTCTCCCCGCACACTGGGGTCTTGGTGTTTTATGTTAGTTTGGGAATGAGAGCCAGCAGTCACCATGGTTTGCTTGTGCTGCATGGCCCAAACCAAGGACCAAGGCTGTTGCCTGGGTCCCCAGTTTCGTCCTCATGAAATGATGTCTCCGTCCCTAGCCTTGCCGTCGATGTGTGCGTCCCAGAGACAGGACAAAGTGGGCCCCTGGGAAGCATGACAGTGTGGGTGACGAGGCTCCCCCGTGGTCGGCTGCCCGAGTCCCTGTGGCCCTGAGAGTGCTTCTGGGGGGTCTGCGCTCCCTGGGGTCACCTCCCCGGCCCGTCTCCTGGAGCTCTCTTCACGTACAGACCCCCGTGCCTCACAGCGCCCTGAATTCACCTCCACACGTGCCTTTTTTAAACCGTGTCCTGTACCTCTGGGACTTTAACCTGTGCCTCTCCCTGACATTTCTAGAGAAGTCTCACTCTCAGAGTCACTCTTAGGTGGGTCAGGGTCGGTGGGAAGTTTGCCCTCTGGTAAATGCTGACCCTCGTCTTCCTGAGTCCCCTGCCCTGGTGTGGGGTGACAGCGGCATCAGGACCCTGGGGGCACTTGGGGTGGAGTGGCCTTGGTGACACAGCCCTGAGAACAGGACTTGGAAATATGAAATTGTCATGAAATAATCAGGGTGGCCCTCAAATGGGAGGAGAGCCTGGGGCGCCGTGGGGCCCGTGGGTGGAGGGGAGCCGAGGCAGGGTCCTGGGTCGCGGCGAGCCTGCTCCTCCACAGGCCACCCTGCAGCCTCCCGCTTCCGGACACCGGTGAGGGCACGCGCCAGCCACGGGAACCCCGCACAGCCCGGTAGCCCTGCCTTCCCGCCCAGCCGTGTCCTGCAAGAACAGCAAAGTGGCCTTGAGATGAAGACGGTTTCTCAAGTGCTGCCTGAGTTTGGAAAATTCAGCTGCATTGCTGGATTTTGTCCCCTAAAACATCCTAACCTGTATCAGTAAAAGATGGACTTTTATTTTTTAAAAGAACAATAAAATCAAGAGGCCTCGGGTCCAGCTGGTTGGTGGCGTAGTTGGTAGGTGCCACATGGTATCTGCCTCCACATTGGCTTGTGAGCTCGTGAAGTCGTCTTGGTTTTTAACTAAGTCATAAAATAGGAAAAGAAAAAAACTACTTTTTAAAAAATTTCTCTTCAGGTGAGCCTGCTGGAGATGTTGGGCAATGTTTGGGCCTCCCTCAGGCTGTTAGGACGCGGTGTGTGGCCAGGTCTTTCTAGGTTCCAGGTCCCTGTCTTCACCTCTTTGCTTTGCATGGCATCATTGGTGTGGTAGAAGTTTGCAAGACATGTCTGAAGCCCTAGAGTCGAAGAAGGAAAGGTCCCTTGGCTTTGTAGGGCCAACCTGCTAAGAACGGTCTTTATGTTTTTAAAGGTTAAAAGAAAAAAAAGATAACTGTGAGAGAGACCAGATAGAGCCTGCAAAGGCTAAAATATTTACTGAGACAGTTAACTGTTCCCCAGATGGGCAAAAATCTTATAGTTAACTTTAAAAACATCAAAGAAATCTTGTATTTAGCATATTATCCAAAATGCTTGGGACCAGAAGTGCTTTAGGTATTGGTTTTTTTTAAAAATTGGAATATTTGCAGATAGCTAATGAGGTCTACCAAAAAAAAAGTCTACCCCCCAAAAAATCGTGTTTCACACCAGCTTTCCACCGCGGCCTGACGGTGGTTGTGGGGGTGTCCTCACTCTGCCCTGTTTGCCTGTGACCTTGCATGGAGTCCAGCGGGGAGCTCCCACTGCTGTTCCCATGCTGGTGCTCAAAAGGATTTGGGGTTTTGGATCAAGGATGTGTAACTGAGGTTCTCATGGGTCGTGATCAGTAAGGATGGTCTCCTCGGTCACGGTCATGGTCACCGTCAGGGGCAGGGGCAGACCTCTGCTGGCCATGGGGCACCGCTCTCCTCAGACAGCCTCACTGCATCTCGCAGCCGCCAGCCATGGGACCTTGGGCTGTTGTCACCTCCCTAGACCTCAGTGTCCCCATTTGTGAAGGTACAACCCCGCTTCACAGGGTCACTGTAAGGATTGAGTGAGGCTGCCCCTGCCTTCCCTTGCTCTGTAGAAAACCAAGCAACAGCTCAACAGAAAAGCTGACCCCGTTCTCGTGATTTGTGCCCTTTTATTGGTGACAGTGGCAGTACAGTCAGGGTATGGTGTTGGCTTCGCGTGGCTACAGAAGGCACTGGGCTCGTGGACTGTGTCAAGTGTGGCCGCCAGGAGGCGTGGGGAGGACTCTCAAACAGGGCTGGACTCCAGAAGGCGGAGGGCGTCCACAGGTTGGGGTGAGCTGGGCGGGTGCAGGGGCGCCCATGATGGTAACTCTCCCCATCTAATGTAAACGAGGTCGCCAGTGACTGGTTACGTGGCTTTTCTTAAAACTCAACACCTACACAGTCCACCGACGTGGGCGGCTGTTCCTGTGTCCCCTCTCAGGTTTTCCTCCTGGGGTTCTAAAAACCGAAATCCACACCCCGACTACAGGGAATGCTTTCCTAGTCATGAGGGGGGTGTTGGTGAGTCTGACGATGGAGAATGGGCTGGGAGTCTGCTGGCTTTGTTGTGTATTTGGTGATCCCCCTGCGGTTGTGCAGAACTCTGGTGAGTTTATTCACTGGCTTTGGTTCCGTTAAAGTCCGCGTCGCGGGCGTCCAGCTCCTCCTCAGATCCGTCTGCGTTTTCTATGACTCTGCGGCCTCCAGACCTCCTGGCAGGAACAAACGAGGTCTCGTTTCCTCGCCTGTGGATTTTAATAAGAAAACACATTTCTCTTAGGTAAAGCAATCCCCCCGAGGTTGGAGGAGGTTTTTATCGGGGCAGAGACCAAGCACGCAGCCCTGGACACGACACCCCTCCACCCGGCTCGGGGCAGCAGCCCAGTCTGAGGTCTGCTCAGTTCCGATTCATAGCTGAGATGGGGGTCAGGAGGTTCTTCTCAAAACAAGATGATCTGCTTTAAAGCCACCTCGCTTGGTCACTCAGTGACCCCCAGAGTTGTGGTCTGCTCTAGTCTTGTACTTGGATAGGAGGAGAGGAGTGAAAGGCGGGTGGACAGTGAGTCCCCTTGTTTTTATCAGGACCCAGGAGGGCAGCTGGGAAGGAGGGGACCGTGCTGCTGTCTGTGTCCTCTGCCTGCCACCCTCTGTACTTGGGAGAGAAAAGGGGGAGGGGCTGAGTGTCCATTGAAAGGTTTTGGAAGTGGACACGGAGGGCAGCATCAAGAGGGAAAGAGTCGGGGTGCAGAGGGGCCTCCCTGCTGCACGGCCAGACAGTGCCTGGCAGAGCAGAGCTTCCTGGTCACGTGCCCAGTGGGGACTGTGCATTGCCTGTTTTGTTTAGCATGATGTGCACCGTGCAGGACACACCATAGGTGCTCAGCCGACATTTGTAGAAAAGCAAACTCTACGGGTTAGTCCAGGGTGGCCTTGAGCTCCAGTAGGCAGGACCCCTCCTGTCCTTGCCTCAGGCCCACCCTGATTTCCCAGGAAGGGCTGTTCCTGTGACGAGGCTTTGAGTGGGAGGAGGATGGGGGCGGAAGGGGACGTCAGAGCCACTTGCAGTGACCCATTGCTGCCTGTCAGAAACCTTGAGTGTGCTGGACGCCAGCCACCTGTTTGACCTGGGTTACAGAACAGGTCTTACCTCGTCTTAGGACTTCTCAGAAGAAAGCAGACTTAAGATATCCAAAGACCTGCTCAGTGTGGACGCTGGATGGAGAAGCCACGAGGCTGAGCCCTCACCCATTCTTTAGGCCAGAGGACAACGGACACAGGGGAGACTCGAGGCGTAAGCAAGGCTGAGGTTCGTGATCACTGAGCGGGGGAATCCCAGCACCAGCCTTCTGGGGTCTGAGGGTGGGGCTCCCCGAGGTGAGCAATCAGGAATAAATACTTAAAGTTGGAGCCATGACTGGCTAAAGCCTCCGAGGACAGCTTCAGAGGAAGCTTCTAGACTCCGGCCACATGAGAGAGTGCACTGCGCACCCCTTTCTGAATGTGGCCTCTCTCCAATCCCGCTTCCTCTTTAGCAAGAACAGGTCCTGAAGACCAGGCCCCAGGAAGCCCAGCTCAGCTGAGCTCTGCAGGGCAGTGTGTTCTGGCTCAGGCGCACTTCTTAGAGGAGCTGGTTTCAACCCCTAGACACACGTTGACATCAACTCTAATATCACAGGAGGTAAGGGTCTAATGCTAGAGAATCCAGGTGCTGTTCCCCGAGCCTGTCCAAAGCACTGTTGCAACCAGGCCTCTGCACTGAAACCGAAGCCCCAGCTGCACTACAGGGACTCTGCATCCTGCTAATGGGTGATGCTACACCCCAGCCAGCCCTGGATGCAGCTCGTCCTCCAGTTGGCAGGAGAGCTGCCCAGGTGTACTGGAGGCTCATCTGGCCCCACAAAACCCACTCAGAAGCTCTTTGCAGGACCTCACCCAGCTTTAAGTATTTAGCCATAGCAAAGCTAAGATTCTCCAAAAGAGAAGGTGGACACCAGCGAGGGCCTTGTCTGGCCCCAGTGGGGTGAGGAGAGTACTCAGGCCCCTACTGTCTAACCTCATAGTGTGGGAAAGTTAAAGTCCCAAAGAAGCAGAGACGCACTCTTCAGAAGGCGCATGTGCTTCAGGGCCTTGAACATGCGGTGCCTGCGAGGCTGCTGGGAGAGGCTCCAGCAGGCTGTGCCTGGCCTTGCTGTGCCTGGTTCCCACGCTGAGTGCTGAAGATACAAGTGGCAGCCAGGCCACGCTCAAGCCACATGAGGCCCTGGGTTCGCAGGACGTGGCAGTGAACAGCATTTCCTTCGCACACGATTGTGAAAGCTGCATTGTGAGGAACAAGTGGGGGCTGTGGTCACCAGGAACTCTGCTTTGTCATTCCTGATGTGTGACTGACAGATCCAAGCCACTCCCATTCTCCAGGGTGTGATGTGGAACGTGGCACTGTCCTGGTCACTTTGTGGGGTGTGGTCACTGTGCAAGGGACAGCCGCTCCCTCTGCCCTGTGTCCTGACAGCGAGAGAGCAGCCCTCAGCACTCGGTAAGAGGAACTAAGCAACGTAAGCACAGTCTCACAAAACCCCCTTGGGGCAGTGACGTGGCCACGCCCTGGGTGCCAGGTCTGCCAAAGCACTGCCAGGAGGAGGGAAGGCAAGCGACTCGGGAGGTGAGGCCTGCTTGTCCTGAGGCACTTGGTTTCATAAGAGATGCTTTGACCTACGTTATCCAAACCTTCAGATTTGGTAGGAATCTCACAGAAACTTGCCAGGACTGAAAAAATGGAGGGCGTAGGGGGTGACACGGACAGAAAGGAAATGGAAACAGCAGAAGGCACAGGAGCTGCAGAGCCAGAGGCTTGATACCTGGTGGGTCACTGCGAGGCTTCCTGTTGGGGGGGCCCTCTGAAACAGAGAGAGAGAGTCCCCAGTGGTTAACAGGAAGGAGCCGCGTTGGGAGGTTTGTGATCACTAAAGGCACGAGCTTCAACCAGCAGAGGCACCAGGTGGCATCTGGAGCCCAGCACTCTGGGAGAGGCCAGCACCTCAGGGACAAGCAGTGTTCTAAGTTAGCCAACTTCTGTCCTGCAGAGCTGCTGTTAGGAACCGCCTGTGACTCGGTCACTGCATACCCATTCAGGAAGACAAGGGCATCGAGTGCTGGGCAGCCTGGGCAGGGAGCCTGTGCCAGCTTCCACCTGCCTGGCACTTGGTCCTCGTTACTGTGGACACCTCCAGGCAGAAGGGAGGCTTTGCAGTTTGTGTCGGAAGTGACCGGCACCATGGTGAGTGACAGTGTTGGGTCAGGCTACAGAGAGCTCATGTGGAGATTTACCTGGTAGGACAGGTTGCTCTGAAATTCCTTGTTTTCTAAGGAGCTGGCAGGGCTTGCCACCCGCAGGCAGGCCTGGTGCCTGCCCTTGTGCTTATTCCCCCGCGACACAGACTGGGCCAGGGCAGCCTGTACTGTGTGCAGACTGGCCTGGCCTAGGGAGGGTTGGTGCCGGGGCCAGAGCTCGGGGGCATTGTGCTCAGGCTCAAAGAATCGCTGAGTTCCCCACCGCAGAAAGGAGCAGACACAGCCAGGGGAGGAGAGTGGGGGTGGCTGTGTCCCCCCACTCAGCCCAGCTTCTTAGGAGGGGCAATGTGTCCAGTTGCTTGCGGAGCATAATCTGGAGCTGCTGCCCCCAGAGTTGGGTCTGGATTGTTCGCCCCAGTGGAGACCCACAAGCCCTCATCCTGCAGGGACTGGGGAGTCGGCCTTGAGGCCGTGGTGCCTTGAACCAGCCCCTCGACTCCTGCTGCCGGTGATGGCTCCTGGGCACACACTGGACTAGCTGAATTGCAGAGAGAAGGGCAGCCCCTTTCCACTGCTGCTTAACTGAGTCTGGCGCTGTGTCACTCCACACTGAGGTGCGGGCCTTCAGTGTGACAGTAGCTACACCTCAATATTACTTCCGCTTCGTGACCTGTCGACATGGTAATGCTAGTTTAGGAATACAGGGGTGGCCAGGTTTATTTGCAAGTAGGTGAATAATTAAAATGGTTACTTTCAAAGAACAAGTGAAGGCAACAGCAATGCAGGTGGCAGGAGGCTAAGGTCAGTGACGGAGGACGCCTGGGAAGAGAAGTTGGAGACACCCTGCAGGACCCAGGGACGAGGTTGCCCGGGTGCCCAGTGCTATCCTAGGACACCAGGGCCGAGCAGATGGAACCTCTGCTCTTGGGACTGCAGGCCAAGGAGATGGACAGTGAGGTAACCAAGTAAAGGGAGCGAGGTTGGAAATTTTAGGCTGACTTTTGGGTAAGGACCCGGGAGGGAGGCAGCTGGGCAGAGACCACTTTAGGGCTTCATGAGATCAAATGGGACCCTCTTAGTGGCCAGCGTGGTAGCAGGAGGCCCCTGAGGAGCCTATGAAAGTGGTCTCGATGAGGGTGGCTTGGACTCCTGCTGTGCGGTGTGTTTAAGGAAATTGAGCAGATGTTCCGGCAGGGTGCTGGCCGTAAAGGAGAGAGAACCACCACGACCGAGGTGTGCAGTCAGTGTCGGGGCTGAGCAGGGGAGGGCCATGACAGGTGAGCTGCCTGGGGACATCTGAGTGGGACGTTCAAGTGGGGCTAGGTACAGAGTCAGTAGCTGCAGCCGGAAAGACAGCCACCAGCACCTTGTCCAGTGTTGTGGTGAAGGGTGGCAGGGATTTAATTTTCTCCAATAAAATAACCAGAAGGAAGCTCTGCAGCAGGGCGAGGTGAGACTTCAGGGCGCCCTGAGCAAATGAGGGGTGGGTCTAAGGAGAAGTTGGCTGTGGTGGGGGCTGGGCGGTTCACACAGAAATGGAGATAAAGTAGAGGAAACGAGCATCGCAGAGGGGGAAGGCAGGTGGGTGGTTCTGGGGCTGCACGTGCCCCAGCGAGTGCAGCACAGAGGGAGAGGGTGGTCGTGTGGCTGACTGTGGGCTCCAAGCTGGGGCCCCAGCCAGGGGCTGTGAACAGGTGAAGATCCCGGGGAGACAGCTAAAGCAAGGCTGTCGTGAGTGACAAGATGCCACAAGATGCCGGATGGTCAGGTCGGGAGGAGTCCTGGTTGACTCTGGGAAGGTGCAGGAGCTGCCCTGGGTGCTGAAACCTCAGCACAAGTGGCATAGGAGAGAGATGGGCGCTCTGAGCCAAGACCACTGAGTGGAAGCGGCCCCGAGGACCAGGGGTGTGCAGGGAGGGCAGGGGCTCTCAGATGAGCATGCTCGGACCCCAGGGTCCTCTGGAGACAGTGGGGCCCTGGTGCTGGGAGGGCCCGCAAAGAAGGGTCCAGTGCAAAACATCAGCGCTGAGACCAGCTGGAGGAAACTGCGTGGAGCACAGGCGCAGAGGAGGGCCAGGGAGGGGCGGTGTCGGGAGTGGGCTCTGCTCCGGGCCAGCCTCGGGGCCCTCACCTGAGCTTGCTCTTGAGCGCGGTCACCTCGCGGCCCATGGCCTCGTTGCTCTCCGTGGCCTCGTCCAGCTCCCGCTGCAGCTTCCTGCGGCTGGTGTTGATGCGCTGGGACTCCTCCTCCGCCTCCTCCAGCTGCCTCTTGAGCTGCTTGACTCTGGCATTTCCTTTCTCAGCCTGTCGGGGGGGGGAAGGCGCAGGGTCAGGCCAGCCCGGGGGCCCCAGGGGATGGGGGGCTGGCGCAAGGCTACCTGCTCCTTGTATTGCTCTGCCATCTTGCGCTCATCCTCCACCTGCAGCAGGGCTTCCTTCAGCTTCTTGTCCTTCTGCTTCAGCGACTTGGCCACCGCCTGCTTCTCTCTGCACAGTTGGGGAGGGAGCAGACTCAGGTGGGAATAGCTGCCCTGGTGGGTGGTGTCCATTGCACGCAGCGTCTCACTCTCCACCCAGCAGCAGCCAAGGGCAGGACTGACTGGGCCATAGGAGAAAATGGGGTGCCAGCACTAACCTGGCGTCACCTCGCTAGGAGGAGGCCAGGCAGGGCGGTCACGCGTGTATGAAATGTTCAGAACAGGCCAGTCCAGAGAGGTGACTAGACCAGCAGTTGCCTGGGGAAGGGTTGAGGTTCTTTTTGGGGTGAAGAAAACAGTCTATAAAATTGACAGTGGTACTGGGTGTGGTGGCACACACCTGTAATAATCCCAGCAACTCAAGAGGCTGAGGCAGGAGGATTGCAAGTTCAAGGCCAGCCTCAGCAACTTTTTGAGACCCTGTCTTTAAAAAAGTCTGGGGATGTGGCTCAGTGGGTAAGCACCCCTGGGTTCAGTCCGAGGTGACCGTCTTACATGTTTGCCAAGACACAGAACAGAACACCGTGGAACTGTGCATGTTAAATGGGTGAACTGAAAGGTATGTGAATTAGCAATAAAGCTGCTACCAAAAAACAGGTCGGAATCCTTGAAACCTGATGGTCACAGATGTGCTGTGGCCCACAGCTAGAAGCCTGCCTGGGTTTGTGTGCTGTGTGGCTGATGGCTGGACTATATGTGTGTTAGCATGATCTCCCTGCAGATAGATTAGACGTGTGCTCCCAGGAAGGTGGCCAATGTCCCCAGGGCCACCGTGATCCTGTGGCAGCTTACTGGTGAAGTGCCTGCTCTGTGCCAGGTACAGGCACAGCACTTCTCAACACACCAGAACTGGTGCTCAGAGGCTACCTGACTTCCCCAGTGTCCCCTGCTGGTCACAGCAGGTGAGCTGGGGTGGCGCTCGGGACCCTCCTCCGTACCTGGCCTCCTGCTCAACCTGCTCCTCCAGCTGTGCGATCTTAGCCTCCAGTGCAGTGATGGTGGACTTGAACTTGGTCCTGACAGCCCCCTCCATCTCCTGCAGCTTGCTGCGCAGCTCCTTGTTCTGCCGCTCCAGCTGCTGCCGCGCGCTCTCGTTTTTCTGGGCCATGCTGCGCTCCGCGGCCAGCTCGTTGTTGAGCTGCTCGGCCTGGAGATGGGGTCGGTGTGTTCAGATACCCCCACGCTGGAGCTCGGCCCCCTGCCTTCCTCCATCTTCCTCCAGACAGTTCCCACTCGGCTCTGGAGCCACCTCCTCCAGAAGCACCCCACACCACCCTGGCTGAGTGACAGCCTCCCTTCCCTCTCGCCTCGCCTGTGTCCTCTGCCCTGGGTTGGAGCAGGAGCTCACAGGGGCGCCCAGCATGTGCCAGAGCAGCTCCTAAGCCTTGGTGCTCTGCAGTGTCACTGAGAACTCATGGTCACAAGGACTGGGGCAAGAACAGTGAGGGACACCAGGGTGCTCTGCCAGGCTGGGTCTGAGTGTCATGGAGACAGCAGGTGGGTGCTGGCAGGACGCTACTGGAGGAGGAGGGAAGATGCCTCGGTCCTTGTTCTCAGCTTGGCTCTCCCCAGGCAGTGCACGGCAGGCCTGCAACGTAGCCACTGGACCTGGCGATAGCCGAGATCCAAGGCAAGGGCCTCTCTGGTGTGGGGGCCTCGCCCCACCAGAGCACTGGTGCCCTGACATGATCTGAGTGCAGGGCCTAATGTCCTCCCTGGTGTAATCACATAACAGCCCCCCGGCAGCCGTGGAGGGCCGGGCCTGCTTCTGGGAGCCTTCTGTGCCAACTTTCCTGGCCGGGGGACTCATGCCCCCACCCTGAACTTGGTGTCACTCACCTGCTGGGTGGCCTTGCGGACCCTGTCGCTCATGGCCTCCATGTTGCCCTGCTCCTCCTCCAGCTCCTCCTCCAGCTGGGCGATCCGGGCCTCCAGGCGGCGCTTCTCGTCCTGCAGCGTGTTCCTGCGGGGGAAGCAGCCGCCATGGGCCTGTGCCTCTCCCTGGAGGAGCACCGCCTGGATTGTCCTCTCTCTCAGAGAAGGCGAGGCTCAGAGAAGATGAGGAGACTCATCCAGGGTCACCCTGCCAGGAAGTGAGGGGCCAGGACAGGCACAGGGACCTTCTGTCCTGGGCCTCGCCACATGACGTTCAGCATGAAACTGGCCGTGAGAAAGTTGAGGGAATCCTTCAGCAGTGGTTCTGTCCCCTTGGGGGCTCAGGTGAGCGCTGTCATCTTCGGCATTAAAATGGGGATCCAGGGCACCTCCTGAGAGGCGTCCCCTCATCCTGAGTTTAGAGCCCCCTCCTCCCTTTTGGCCCCATACCTTCCTGACACGCTGCTGGCCAGCTCCTCGGCCAGCTCCTCCTTCTCCAGGTCTGCCTGCTTGCGAACCCTCTCTGCAGCCGCCAGATCCTGCACGGGCAGCGAGGAGGAGAGGCTGTCTTCCAGGAAGGCCCAGCCCCAAGTGCAAGTCCACCACGCTCCCGTCACCCGGCTCTTCCCAGTCTACAGCCATCCTGAAATGCCAAGTCTTCCCCTGAGCTCAGGGAGGCCCCCACTACGTCGGGGGAGAGAAAATACATCTTTCTTTGCTCTGACTGTGGGAGCCCATGCGTTTGGGGGTGTTGGTCAAGGGAAAGTGATCCACTGAGTCACAGGCCTGGGGTGCCATCACAGGTGGCTGCCATAGCAAGCGGAGACTGTACCTCCTGGAGCTGAATGAGTTCCGCTTCTAAGCTCTTGGCCTTCTTTTCGTTCTCCTTGGCTGTGGCAAAGATCTCATCTCTGGAGGCGCGGGCATCTTCCAGCTCCCTCTGGAAGTCCTTCATCTGAGCCTGGGAGGGTCAATAGAAGCACAAGCTGAGGTGTCCTTACTCTGCTCTGCTGCAGCTCTTCACACCAAGCCCTTGGATCTTCTGCAGTTAGCCACAGAGGGTCCCTGGTGCAGGGCTTTGCCGTCATCCTCAGGTGGCTGGCTGGAGCCTCTGCTCTGAGAGCGGTGGCCAATACCTGATAATGGTGTCCACTCGCCCGCAGCTGTCCAAAGCTAAATGGTGGAAAACCACCCCTTGGGGAACTGCCCTCTCCCTCCGCCCGTGCCCTGACTATGGGTGTCACCCACCTGCAGTTTTCTAAGCTGCTTGATGGCTTCCTCCCGCCCCTTGATGGCTGAGTCAGCTTGAAGCTCCAGGTCCTTCAGGTCCCCTTCCAGCTTCTTCTTGGCCGCGGCTGCCAGTGCGCGCTGCTTCCGCTCGTCTTCCAGTTCCGTCTCATATTCGTGAAGCTGAACAAGGGGAGCGTGGTGCCGTCAGGCTGCCCCTGGAGGTCCCCACCCCACTCACTCAGGACGCCCTGTGCTCCCAAGTGCCCACAGCCCCTTCCCAGCGCAGCCACGTGCACACTGGGCTTCTCCCCGGGTTGCAGATGAGAGCACAGTGCCGGGAAGCCCATCCTGGTGACTGCAGGGGCACAACAGGCCACCATCCTCCCTGCTGACGGGGCTCACCTGCCGCTGCAGCTGCCTTCGCTTTTCCTCGTTCTGCTCATCCCGGGCTTGGAGGTCCCTCTCGAACTGGCCCTTGAGCGCCTGCATGTTGACCTCCAGCCGCAGCTTAGCATCTTCGGTGGCCTGCAGCTCATCCTCCAGCTCCTCCAGCTGCGTCTTCATCTCCTCCATCTGGGTTTCCAGGGCACGTTTGGACTTCTCCAGCTCGTGGACCTGGCAGGCAGAGTGGCGACACCTTTACTACAGGAAGGCTAGACCTTGAAAGGACCACAGCTCATCAGGCCAGAGAGGTGTCCCTGGCCTCCTGCAGGATACACAATCAGGGACCGATTGCCTCCCGAGAGCTCTGCCCCAGCTGCCATTCCCAGTGCCACCCATCCTTGTACCAGCCTGAGGACCCGCCGTCCAGTCCTGATGACGGATCAACAGGAAAGAGCCAGCCCCACTGGCTGGAAAACCACACTGAGGCTGGCTAGTGAGATGGGGACAGGCGACAGCAAAGAGCCACTTACATTCTTGCCTACGTCATCCTTGGAGCTGACCAGGTCCTCCATCTCTGCTTTGAGCATCTTGTTGGTTCTCTCAAGTTCCTCTTTGGCTTCCAGGGCCTCCTCAAGGGCGCGGGCCAGGGATAAGGCCTTGGTTTCCTTCTCCCTGGCCTCTGCCTCAGCGCGGTCCCTCTCATCCGCGTATTTGGAAGAGATGTTCTTCTCCTCAGCTAACAACTGCAAGACAACAGAAGGCTTAGAGGCGCCCCCCAACCCCGCCCTTGTGTATCTGAGGTTCAGCTCACGGAAGTACAGCTACGAGCAAGGAGCTGGGTGTCCTGTGACTGTGCCCAGGTGCAGGTGTGAGTGATTTAGATATCAACGCGAGTCGCTCACAACAGACGTACTCACTTCTAGATTGGGCTGCCCATGTTGCTACTCAGAATGACATTGACTCCGCTAGAGGCCAGTTAATCTTTTGTTTAGATGGTACAGATGTTAATGCCCAAAGTCAGATGCCCAGAATTCGGCAAATACAGGTCAGTGACCAGGACTTCCAAACAGCACAGTCAACACAATAACCCTGCACCACAGGTGAGGCCTGAGCCCTCCACGAGATGAGGACAAGAAGACAGTCCAGGGAGGGTGACTGCTGGGACAGGGAAGAATTGGGGTGTTGTATAGAAACTGAGCATTTGAAACTGTTGTATAGAAACTCTGGCATTTGGCCCCAAAGGTGCCATTCCAAAATTTATTTTTATGATAATTAACTCCAAGTCACTTGAAAACTGAATCATATTTAATAAATAGGGGCAAGAGCTTAAAAGTTGGTAGAGGTTTAGGTCATACAGGTGTATGCATTTTATAAGAACTTAGAGTGTAAATTTCAGATTTGTACATTTTGTTATAGGTACATTTTACCTCAAAAAAGCAAAATTTGGGCTGGGATTGTGGCTCAGTGATAGAATGCATGCCTAGCATACGTGAGGCACTGGGTTCAGTCCTCAGCACCACATCCAAAAATAAATAAGTTATTTAAAAAAATTATTTTTTAAAATGAACTCTGACCTATAATTGCTGTGCTGTTAGGGGAGACGTATACCAATGTCTGATTTGCTTTGAGATACGCCCAAAAGATAAAACATGATGGATAGATAAGATGCAGCCTTCTAAATAGTGTGTGTAGTGAAACATTAGCAGTTGAATCGAGTGTTCGTGGTACGTGTAGGGACGAGTGAGCACTGTGGTGGCTGTTCCATGGTGGTGGTGTTCAGGGAGCCATTTTTTCCATTTGGCTGTGTATGAAACTACATGATGAGAGGCTAGGACAAGGTGGTACCAAAGAGCATAAATGGAATTACTTGGTACACACACTGGGTGCTCCGTGAATAGTCACTGAGAAAATAAGTGACCCTCCTTCCTTATCAGGGCTAGAAGCTAAGGCACCACTGGGTTTCAGGTGGCCCTCATGGTGCTGGCACCCAGGAAAGTCATCTAGTAGCCCTCATGTGTCATGGTCACCCCTCCATTGCTTCCAGCCACCACTCCTGGTACCGTGCAGACCCAGCTCCCCAGCCAGTGTCCAAGAACAGAGCAGGGGACTCTCCTGCTCTACCTGATCAAACTTCTTCTGCTTCTTTTCCAGGTTGGACACCAGTTGCCGCTGGTTGTCTAAGTCGACGACCAGGTCATCCAGCTCCTGCTGAAGCCTGTTCTTGGTCTTTTCCAGTTTGTCATAAGCAGCTGCTTTCTCTTCGTACTGCTGGGTGAGGCTCTCGATTTCCTTCTGGAACCTCTTCTTCCCCTCTTCCATGGCCTCCACGGTGCTGGCAAAGTCCTGAAGCTTCTTCTTTGAGTCGGAAAGCTGAAATGACAATGCCCTGGCTTGAGTAACGGGAGAGTGACCCTGAGAAATGAGACAACCCTCTCCTCGTTGAAGGACTTCAACAGCAGGGGGAGGCGGTGGGCCAAGGGCGTGGTGCCATGCTCAACCAGGGGCTGAGCTCCAGGCACCAAAAGGAAAGTGAAGGGACCCACCACCTAAGCCAGGTCACGTAGCAGGCACCTGGATGTTCAGGGTGGAGATGTGGCGCTCCAGGTTCTGCTTGGCTTCCATCTCCTCATCCAGCTGGTCCTGCAGGCTGTTCCTCTCATCCTCCAGCTGGCGGAGCTTGGTGGACACGTTGAGCTTCTGTCGGGTTTCCTCTTGAAGCAGCTCCTACAAAAAGCACACACCGAGTTCCAAGGGACCCACCTCAGGAGGGTAACACCCTGGGTTCTCTGGATGATGCAGCAGGGTACTCACCTGGGTGTCCTGGAGCTGGGACCCAAGGGATGCCACATCCTTGGCTAGCTTGATGGCCTTGCCCTCTGCCTCATTGAGCATGCCTGTGACACTCTCCACTTCATTCTGAGGGTGCCAGGAGACTGATTAGTCAAAACCTCAAGAACAGGGTCCTCCTCAAGCCAGAGGGTCCCTTTACTCAAGCACATTGTGCACCCCCATGGGATATGGCTGACTCGTGGTGTCCACTGAGAAGATGTCTGCAAGGTGTGAGATAACTCTGTGGTCCCTGAGGGAAGCCCATTGCCTACAAGCTAGAGTCCCTGTCCCTAGACTGTGGTTCTGAGAACCTGTTGGACCCCTAACATACTGACTGGGCCCTGATCCCCTAAGTGGATCCTGAATCCCTGCCAAAGTTGGGGAGGGGGAAGCGGGCCTGGGGTCCACGGCTGAGATGTGCTGTGGACTCATCTGCTCCCTGGAGTTGGGGAGGAGATTGCAGATGACACACGATCGTCCAGGGGGCTCTGTCCCCACCCTTCCTCTGTCCTTCCACCAGCTTTTATAGCTACAACCAAAGACGCAGACCCGAAAGGTAAAAGACCCTCTGCCTTCACTGCAGCCCCTGCTGTCCCTGAGCAGGTCCTCTGGAGGTGTCTGCCGGCCTCTTCCCATTTACAGTGAGGCTGTGACTGACCCTCACTCTGTTCTTCCAGGACGTTGTTTGTGTTGGGGCAGCAAACCCCTGCTCTCAGCCGCGTGTGGGGAAGGAAGTCACACTTAATGCTGCCCCTTGGCCCAGGCCACAGTACCTTAAACATCAAGCTTCTGGCCATTCCCATGGATGGAAACTCGGGCCGAATGTGTCTTCAGAGCTAAATAAGAGCCAAGACAGGCTGTGCCATTTGTCAGCTTACTACCCTTCAGTGGCTTCACATCACGCGGAGTAACAGCCATTGACTGGTCCTTGAAGGTCCTGTGTCTTCAGGTCACAGCCTCCCTCTCTGTACTGTGCTCCCCCCAGCTCGGCACTTCTGATCTCCCAGCCTTTTCCACGCTTTCTAATGTCCCCACTTGTCACAGGGCCTTTGCGCATGCCATCCATCTGCTCATAGTCCTCCTGAGGGAAGCCTTGCCCAGCCCTCGACACTCCATTATGTGCCTCCCTTCCAGCTTAATCTGCATTGACCTGTGACTGTTGGTGTCCTCCCACCCCACCAGGCTGGACTTTACTGGGGCAAGGACAGTGTCTGTCATCTTCCTTGATCTTGTGTCTCGGGATCAAGCACAGTGCTTGGCGTAGAGCAGGTGCTCAATGAACACTCGCCTGCTGAGCAGTGAAGGTGTTCACAAGGTCAGACTGAACAGGGAGACATCCCCTCTCCAGACGTCGCTGGCTGGCTTGGCCGCTAGGGACTCCAGTGAGCTGGGCAGAGCCCCTGCCCTCAGCCTATGGCACCCGCTCACCTGCAGCTTGTGAACCTTGTCGTTGAGCTCTGCCCGGGCCCGCTCCCCGTCGCTGCACTTGGACTGCAGCTCCTGCAGCTGCGCCTCCAGCTTCTTCTTCTTGTGCTCCACCTCCTGCTTCGCCTGGCTGAGCACCCGCAGCTCGCCGGCCAGGTCGGCGTTCTCCTTCTCCAGCGTCTGCTTGCTCTTGTCGAGGTTGGCCTTGGCCTGTGGGAGCAGGCATGTCACTGTGGGGCGAGCCCTCCTCTTCCCTCCCCTCCTCAGGAAGACCCGGAACCGCCCATCTCGGGAGGCAGTGGCAGGGAGCGCGGGTCGCCAGTAAGGCCTCGGGATTCTGTTTCCTACACCGTGCAGCTGGCACACTGGCGTCCCGAGGCCACGTCCAACCTGCTGTTGTGTCCAATTTAACCCATTCGGTTCAAAAAGGATAAGTTGCAAGATTTTAATAAATTTTATATGAAAATCAGGATTTCCAGCTCCTTTTTTGAAAACCTAGCAGTGGCTATGCGGTCTACATAGTTGTCAAAATTTGCTTAAAATTGGTGAATGTGACTGCACATGCCTCAGTAATTGACTTTCAAGAAACAAACTGAAGATCTGGAAATGGGGGGTCTTGCTTTCCTTTAAAAACCAGCCCTAACGCCAGGCGTGTCAGGAGCTGGGCCTTAGTGGGAGGTCTGTAGGTTACTGGGGTGTGTCCCTGAAGGGAACTGTGGACTCTGACTCCCTCCTTGCTCTGTCACTTCCTGACCATTAGCTGAGCATATCCAGTGGTCCCACCATGGTGAACAGCCAACACTGAGCCAAACCAACTTTTTCTCTTTGTAGGCTGACCATCTCAGGTATTTGTTGCAGTAACGGACAAGTGACCTACCTCATAGGAAGCACTTCATAGAGCCAAGGTGCTGTGGTTGTCATTAGAATCTTTTTTTTTTTGGTGCTGGAGATTGAACTCAGGGGCACTAGACCACTGAGCCACATCCCCAGCCCTATTTTGTGTTTTATGTAGAGACAGGATCTCACTGAGTTGCTTAGTGCCTCCCCATTGCTGAGGCTGGCTTTGAACTCGCGATCCTCCTGCTTCAGCCTCCCTAAGTGCTGGGATTACAGGCTTGCACCACCGTGCCCGGCTTGTCATTAGAATCTTACCACCTGTCGTTTGTCTTTGTACAGATGCCTGCACGTACAGGTGGAGTATCCCTTATCCAAAATGCTTGGGCCCAGAAGAGTTTTGGATTTCAGATTTTTTTCCGATTGTGGAATATTTGCATTTGTATAGAAGGGCATCTCTTGGGGTTAGGACCCAAGTCTACACATGAAATCCATTTGTTTCATGTACACTTTGTACACGTCACCCAAAGGAAATTTCATACAATATCCTCAGTGAACCGTGTTTTGATGTAACCCATCCTGTGAGGTCAGGCATGGAATTTTCCATCTGGGGCCTCATGTTGATGCTCAGGACGTTCTGGGTTTGAGAGCATTTCAGACTTGGTTTTGGATGCGGGACGCTCAGACCCGTTGTTGGAACTGCTGACGCTGCTCGGCCCCGGGTGGCCCCGACGCCTGGTGACATACCCTCTTGAACTGCTCCAGTTGCTCCGTGAGCTCCTCCACGGCCTGCGCGTGCTTCTGCCTCATCTCCTGGACCTGGGCCTCGTGGGAGCGCGTCTCCTCGTCCAGGGCCTTTTTCAGCACCGTCACCTCCTGCTCCCTCTTGGCCCTTAGCAAGAAGAACACAGTGAGTGGCAATTGGGAGGAGACAGGTTTCCCCCAGCTGTGCTGTGCAGGGGACGAGCTCTCCAGCACCAGAGCTGAAGGCCTGTTGCCACCGCTCACTTGCTCTGTGCCCTTGAGCGATTCACCTAATGTCTCTGAACCTGGAATTTCCCCAGCTGCAAAACGTGGCATATTACCTGCCCAGAATCTCCTCCGAGGCTGAAAGACAAATGTGCCAAATAATAATGTGGAAAGAGCATCTGGGAACTAGAGTGTTCCACGAATGTTAATGCCAGCTCTTACTTATTAAGCACTTACTAGATGCCAAGCCCTGAGCATATGGTAAATGCTCAATAAATAGGGGTAGGGGCAGTGTGTGGGGTGGGATTACTGGAGTTGAACCTAGGGGTGCTTTACCACTGAGACCCATCCCAGCCCTTTTTTTGTTTTGAGACAGGGTCTTGCCAAGTTGCCCAGGCTGCCTTGAATGTGATCCCCCTGCCTCAGCCTCCTGAGTCACTGTGATTACAGGTGTGCACCCCCCCACCTGGTTCTTAATATGCATCATCAGATTTTCAGAGCAACCCTAAGAGGCAGGTGGATTATTGTCTGCATCTTACAGGTGAGGAGACTAAGGCTGAGAGGCAAGCTGCTGGCCCATGGTGTCACAACCACAATGTGACAAAGCCAGAGGCTGAAACTGGCCTGACCCCGAGCCCATGATTCACCACTGTGCAGGGCTTTTCCATACTGTTGCTTGGGTGACAAGGTCACAGGATATTGAGCTGGCCTCTAGGTGCGGGTGAGCAGTGCAGCACAGAGCCCAGAGTGTGGGCAGTGAACCGCAGGTGTACAATATCTGCACACAAGGTGCTCAGAACACATGTGTTTGTTGAATGAATAAACGACTGAGTCTCGCCAGGGCCCACACTTATGGAGCAGCTGACCTTTTGGTTGTCTGTCTGCTTGCAGCGAATCTTGAAGACCAATGGGATGGATGTTGGAAATAGCACCACACTTACAACATATTTTTGAGATTTACTTTTACACACACAACAGAAATCAGAAGAAATTTTATAAAGGTTAACTATGGTGGAACTCAAGATGTGAGTGTGTCCATTGTTTTGTAGTTTTGAAATCACTCTCTAACTGGGTGTATCATTCTTTGGTGATGCAAGATAAGATCAGCCCCCCTGTGCTTCTTAGTTATAGCAGACTTCGGCCAGGATGGTCAGGGCCAGCGCCTGAGCTCCCTGTGGGCTTTCCTTCCCCTCCCCGAGGCCCTGGGGCCCAGAGAGCCATGGGTCAGTGGTGTCCTGTCACCTGAGCTCCTGTTGGGCGGCTGTGCTGTCCAGCGTGTCCTCCAGCTCCGTCTTCAGGGCCTCCAGCTCCTCCCCCAGGTCCCGCTTCTGCTTCTCGGCCTTGTTCCTGGCCGCCCGCTCCGAGTCCAGGTCCTCCTGGAGGTCTGAGATGTGCCCCTCCAGCTCCCGGATCTTCTTCAGGGCGTTGTTCTTCTGGGCGATTTCATCATCCAGCCTGAAGAGGACGGTGGGGGGTTAGACCCCAGGGTCCCTGCTGTCCCCGTGCAGCCAGACTCTGTTCAGGGACCGGCCGCGTGGGTTCCGACCACATCGAGAGGCACCCCCTCCCCAAGACACAGGCCCGCTCTCTGCCGGGCTGGACAGCTCGGAGGTGCCCGCAGGACGAGCACCCAGACTGTGCCCACGCAGGGCAGGCCTAGCGCAGGCGCCTCACAGCTGCTTTATGAAACTGGACAATGACTTGTCCTCTGCGTGCTGGGACAGGGAGTGCCCGCTCCATGCCAGGCACGCGCCCACAGCTCCTGCCTGCCTGGCCGAGGCCATGAGCAAGGATCCAGGTGGGCTGAGGAGCGGGACTCGGAGGTGGAGCGCTGGAGGGGTTCACAGGAGGACGGCTCCCTCCTGACGCCTGCTTGGACCAGCAGGGTGGATGGAGCACCGTGAGGACCGCTCCGCCGCCAGGGACAGGCACACACTTTGATCTCAGTGCACTTGTGAACTGGCACCAACAGGGCAAAACGGCTGGGTCTGGGGGAGAGGCTGGAGGTGGCGGGCTCTGAAGATCAGCGGAGAACCTGCCTTTCCACCGTAAGCCCGCAGAGTCACCGGCTGCCCAGCTCTGCGGTGCAGAGATTGGAAGAGGAACAGCTGAGCCAGGGGCTGGATCAGAAAGCCTGGGGCTCGAATCCTCCTTCCACCTCTTAAAAGGCCACTGCTCCTTCCCTTCCTCGTGAGAGGGGAACGCAGCAGCACACCTGCCCAGGACCCCAACGCACAGGGAAGCCACCTCAGGTGTCGCTGCTGCACTATTCCCAGTGTGGAGCTGAAGAGGGGAAGGGGGAAAGGGGAGGAGGGGCGGGAGCACCTGCTGTGGGTGGGAGGAGGAGGGTGGGCCAAAGCCAGGGAGGAGACTGGCTTTCACAAAAAGAGGGACCTGGGGGACAGGAAGGTGCGGGTGGAAATGGGTTCACTGGGCAACTGGAAATTCAGAACTGGGTGCAGATGAGAAACGCAGGGCACCCAGGAGGGGTCGCTGCCTTGGTGGAGAGACTGCAAAGAGGGAAGACAAGGGAGTCCAAGGGGAGCTTTTAGGACTGAGCAGGAAGCCTGGCCTGGAGAACCAAGTCTGTGCTTGGGGCCTGAGGCACCTGGACTGAGGTAGTCGCTGCAAACGGCGGGCGTCCCCAGGACACGTGCCCCCCAGCATCAGGCCCCGCGCCGCTGGCTACCTGGCCAGGGCCGCCTGCAGCTCCTCCTCCTTCTTGGCCAGCTGCATCTTGAGCTCCGCAATCTGCGCCTGCAGGTCTGCGATCTGCTCGTGGAAGTCACTGGCGTCGCCCTCCAGCTTCCGTTTCAGCTTCTCCAGCTCCTGTCGGCTCTTCTCCTCCTTCTTCAGCCGCACTGCAACAGATTCAGGGCGTCCTCAGGACCCACCGCCACCGCCACCGGGAAGCCGCCTGGAATGCGCCTTGCTGCGTGGGTTTGTGACAAGGCCATCCTCACAGGCACACACGTCCCAGACCCTGATCTCGCAGCAGCAGTCAGGCTGACGAGAAGCTCCTGGGGCCATCGGTGTGTGCCCAGGGCGCTGGGAGCTCAGGCGCTGCTGGCCCTCAGAACTCCCCTGGAGGCCGCCGCCTACCTTCCAGTTCTGAGATCATGGACTCGTGTTTGTTCTTCAGCTTGGTGAGATTCTTGGCTTTTTCTTCCTCCTCTGCTAGATTGGTCGTTAAGTCACTAATCCTCTCTTCCAGGAGTTTGCGCTCCTTCAGGGGGTGGGGAAGAGAAATGGTGTTAACTTTTTGTTTTTCTCTGCATCTACATCTTTTAGTAATCCCCATATAGGTGGTCAAAAAGAGCACCCCACATGATAGGCAAAGGCACGCTGGTACCCAGGGGTAGGTTCCTTAACGGTCCCCAAACTGGGCACCCCCCATGTCATGCCAGCGAGCCCCTCACACACGTCTGATGGGCCGCTTTCCATTCCTACCACACGCCACTGTCCCTGCCTCAGGGCCTTTGCAGCGGGGACCAGCCCCTCTAACTGCGGCTCATTCTATAGGTTTTCACTTAATCCTCTGCCTCCCTCCCGGAGTGCTCCACCCTAAGACAGGGCAGCCTGAGCAGCCCGATGGCAGTGGTCACTAGTGGGCGTCTTCTGCCTCCCTCAGGGGTGAGCCCCTGGGGGAAAGCTTCCCGTACCAGCAAGGCCTGGTTCACAGGAGGGCCCAGCTGACACCTGGCTTGAAGAAAAAAGGGTGCCCCCCTCAGTGGGCTGGCTAGGTGTCACTGACTAGGATGACATTGCCTCCAGTCTGCCCAGGGCTCCTGGGCCTTTCAGGAAGCCCTGTCCCTGGGGAGGCTGAGTGGCCGACACAGAGGCTGGGCCCGCTCACTTTGGACAGCTTGTTGTTCTGGTCATCCATGACCAGGATGTCATCCTCCAGCTTCTTGATCTTGGCCTCAGCTGTGACCTTCTCGAGCTGTAGCTTCTGCCTGGCAGCCTCCTCCTCCTCCAGCTGCTCTTCCAGGTCCTTTGTGGGGCAGAGAAAAGGAAGCACAGCCTGGCTCAGGGCTAAGTCACTCCCGGGAGGGCAGGAGCTAACATGCGCAGGCGAGGACGACCACGTCCAGCACGCATTAGCCTCTCCTAAGAGGAGGACAGGGAAGGCTTGGGTAAGCTACCTTCCTCTGTGGAGCCTCTATTTCCTCATCTGTAAAATGGGGACAGCAGGTGCCACCGTGCTGTGAAACAGGTCTGCAAGTTCTTGGATGCTTACCCCTTCAAGAGGTGGAGCCTAATTCCCCTCCCCTTGATTATGGGCTGGGCTTAACGATGTGCTTCTAACTGAAAAATTCAGGAGGAAGTGATGGAATGTAACTTCAGAGACAGGCTGTAAAAGGCATACAGCTCCAGCTTCCACTAGCTCTCAGACCACTCCTTCCAGGGAAAGCCAGTCACCACCTTATAAGGACACCTAGCAGCCCTGGGAAGAGGCCCCTGCTGAGGAACCAAGGCCCCGTGCTAATAGTTCTGTGCATGGGCTACACAAAGTGGCTACTTCAGCCCAGCCAAGCTCTCAAGTAACTGTGGTCCTGGCTGACATCTTGACAGTGACCTCTTAGAAGACCCTGCACCAGAAACATTAAGTTAAGCCAGTCCCAAATTCCCGTGTGAGACAAGTATTATGTCAAGAGGCTGTGTTGAGGCTATTTTGTTACACAGCCAGCACTGACAAATACAATTGCCCTTCACACAACGTTGCTATCAAAAGGAAGAGCGTGTGCATACAGAAGACAGGGTGGTAGGACAGAATGGTCATTTAAGGAGACCTGGGTTCAAATCCCAACTCTAGCCTGTGGTGTGGGACAGGTGGCCGACCCTCTCCAAGCCTTAATCTCTTCACCTGTCCAGTGGGGACATGTATCGCCAGATGCTGGCTGTGAGGATGTAGTGCTGTGCCACTCTCCACGGGCAGCTCCTGTAGCACCTTACCAGCATCTGCTGGGCCATCTTCTTCCTTTCAGCCTGCAGCTGCTGGCCACGGTCTTCCTCCTCCTCCAGGCGGGCCTCCATCTCATGCAGGATCTCCTCCAGCTCCTGCTTCTTGGCTGCGAGCCGGACCCGCATCTCCTCGGCCTCTGCATACAGCTCTGTCTCTGCCTGCAGCTGCTCCTGCAGCAGGTTCTTCTCCTCGGCCAGCTGCACGGGGCAGGAGGGGACCGTGAGCCGCATCCTGCACTTGGCTGGCACGTGGCCTTGCCCCGCCCGGCCCCGCCACGGCCCGCCATGCCCCACCTGCGTGTGCTTCTGCTCCAGCTCCTTGAGCTCACTCTCTGCCTTCAGCTGCCGCTCCTTGGTCTTCTGCAGCTCATCCTCCTTGGCCTGCATCTCCTCCTCCTGTCGCGTCACCTGCAGCAGTGGCTTCACCTGCACACACGGACAGCCATTGCTTGTTTTTGTGGCCAAAGGCTTGTATTCTCCACAGGCATCAGGTCAACGGTTCTAAGCTATGGACATTTTGGCCCCCAACACCTATCCAGGAGACACTGCTGGTTGTCACACTGGTGGATGCTACTGAACATCACAGGCATAGGACACCCCCCAAGATATTCACAGTGGCCACATGGAGGGACTTTTCTCCTGCAGTGCTGGGGGTGGAGCCAGGGCCTGGGCGTGCTGGGCAAGCCCTCTACACTGAGCCACACCCAGCCCAAGGAACTGTCAACCGGGAAGGACAGGCCAAAGGAGAAAGTCCCCTACTCCCTGCCTCAGAGCAGTCCCACGAGAGAACTGCTGAGAACTACCGCTGGGACTGGACAACCACTTCCCCGAGCAGAGGGCGGGGAACGCTGCCTCCCGCCTCCCTCTCAAGGCCAGGCTCGCCAATATTCCCTCCCTGGATTTTTTCCTATGTTTAAAAAACAGACTTGAGTGGGTCCTGCCTCGTTTTATGTTCTGCTTTTATTACTTGAAATCACGAGCTCTTTCTCAGCCCCGGCTGGCCATCATTCTTACGAGGTTATTTTTAGATGGCCATTGTTTTTAATAGTTGAGAATGTTTCCATGGAGGGGAGAACTGGGCACCGTGCCAAGGAGTGGACACTGAGATGCGGCTGGTCAGGGAGGCCCAGGGACGACCCCGACTCCTGATTTCATTTAACATGGTTTTCTTGTGATAGTCCTTCAGAAGTTGGGTCAGTGGGGATAAATGTTTCCAAAAGTGGCTTCCCTGGGATCCTTCATTGGCTTGTTTTAAAGCCCCTGCTTGGCACGGGGCCCCTGCTGACGTATGATATTTGCCTTTATCTCCTTGTTTCTATGACTGTTTATTGATGGGTCCCCTAGTCAGCTGGGCTGTTCCCAAGGCCAGGGGCCAGGAGACCCGTTCAGAGCTGCATCCCCACCACCTAGCGTGTGCCTGGCACCCAGAGGCAGCAGGTCCACTACAGCTGGCACAGCACTACAGGGCTGGCACGCTGCAATGTGGTGCCGTGGGAGCCAGCTGCGGCCGCAGGCCTTGGGTCTACCTGCCACGAGAAAAGACCCCACAGTGATACGGGTGACCATCTGCTCTCCAGGTCATGAAGCTGATGCAGACAGCCAAGCTCTAAAGGTGGCCCAAAGGTGGAGGACGTCATTGATCTAGCATCCTGATGAAACGTAGAAACGGAGACCAGCATTTGCCAGGGGCTACCGAGGACCCCATGAGGGGTCCTTGAGGTGATGGGAATGCCTGGATCTGCATGAAGGTGGTGGCTGTCACTCACATGCCACCGGGAGGAAGGGAGAGGCCCTCTCAGGTGGAGAGCCACCAGCAGGCGGAGTGTGGGCTCCAGCCCTCAGCTCCAGGCCCACATCTGGAGAGCCAGGTGGAGCCTGGGGGTCACGTGGCTCCTGGGAACCCGGCAGGCCGCGCACTCACCTTGGTGAAGAGCCGCCACCACTGCCAGTTGCGCAGCTTGAGGTAGGCGGCACAGTTCCTCTGGATCACCTTCATGGCTGTCAGCTGCTGCTGCCGCTTGGCGAAGGCCCTGGGAGAGGGAGGAGCAGGGGCCATGAGGCGCCCGCGTCCCCCTGTCCACACACCCCGCACCTGCGCAGGGCACCCCTTCCTCTCCAGTCCAGATCTGAGCATCGGCGGACCGTCCCGGCTCAGACCCAGAAACCATCCAAGAGCCTTTCTCAGCGGGCAAGGGAGAGCCCAGGTCACGAGATGGCTGGACTCAGAGCTGGGGTCCCAGCAAGCCCCAGGAAGCCCGCCTGTGCCACAGCATCACTGTGGACAACCGCGCCCTCAGGGCTGCCACTGGTCCTTCCCTTGGTTGTCCTTTAGACGTCTCAGGCCTCGTATCACCTCAGCACTCCTGTTAAGGGCCCCTGGGTATGAGGAACCACAGAGCAGGGAGCGGTCCCTTTCCCCTGCTTGGCTGCCATCTCGGATGAGCATAGGTTTTAAGGATAAAAGTGCCCCAGTTATTCTGGAGGCGGGAAGGCTGGCAACCGAGAAGTTAGTCAGTCTGCTGCTAGACCAAGAGCTGCCCAGAGCTGGCCTCAGCCATCTTCCACCTGACAACACATCAGCCTGACCCAGTCAGAGCACCGCCGCACCAGCCCCTGCAGGCCGCCTGGCCCTGGGACTGTCCTAGAGGAACCTGAGCCTCACCTCGTCCCCATGCTTCATGGAGCAGAGGGCATCACGACCTCCAGTGCCCTGGCTTTTGAATCCCACTTGGACATGGGGAATATTGATCTAGCCAAATATCCCTCCCGTTTATCATATCCTAACATTTCTAAAATGACAACCAGCCTCAGTTCTGAGCCTGTTTCATGAATTATCTCATCGACTCCTCATGATAAACTCCACGGAGCAGGGATGATTACGTTCACTTTCCAGTGGAAAAACCTGAGGCTCAGAGAGGGAGTGCAACTTGCCTGAGGTTGATCAGGAAATAAGTGGGAGACCGGGATAAGAGCCTGGGTCTTGAAACCCAAAGCATACAAGCCTCACCTCTTCCCTCTCTGCCCTCTAAACAGGTACGTGTACTTGAGGGGGAAGAAATGGCTCCTCCCTAACTAAAAGCTCCCATTCATGAGGGGTAGGTCTTAAAACAGATGGCTCCTGAAAAATCAGGGAATCACTACACGGGGCCAGGAGGCCCAGTGTGTCTAGGGGACCTTGCGGGTACAGGAAGCGTCTTTACTTTCTGGCCAGGTAGCCACGACACATAGCCTGAAAGGCCATGATGACGTCTGTGATCTTCAAGTCTCGCTCCTCCTCCAGGTGGGCCAGGACCCCCGTGCGGAAGAAGATCTTGCTCTGCCCAATTCTGTACAGGTTGGGGTCGAGCTCCAGGGCCTTGATCTGCAAGGGAAGGAGAAGAGCTGTTTCCAGCTGGGCTGTGGGGTCCCAACCTGAGCAGCAGTGGGCAGTGCCGCCCCAGCTGGGGGGGGTCCCGGAGGCCAGGGCTCACCATGAGAATGCAGGCCTGCTTGCCGTCCATGAAGCCTTTGGGAATGGCGTTTGCTGCCAGGATCTCATAGCTTGAAACACAGGGCAGAAGCGACCGGGTGTGTCATCGAGTGCTTCCCTGTCACTTCCTCTGCCCAGCCCAGTCACCCGCGGCCCCACCAGCGCCAGCCCCAAGGTGCTCACCGTTGGCGGAACTCCTGGAAGACGATCCTGTTGGGGAAGCCCTGGCGGCAGATGCGGATGCCCTCCAGCACACCGTTGCACCGCAGCTGCTCCAACACCAGGAACGCGTCCAGCTTGCCAGACTACGCGGGCAGAGGAGGACGGTGACCATGGGCCAGGACACAGGGAGCAGCTAGCCACAGGTCCGCTGGTGCCACTGTGGGGCACCAGCAGAGGCTCGGCCGAGGCTCTGCAGTGCAGTGCACCCTCTGGGTCCTGTCCCCTCCTTCAGTCCTGTGTCCCTCTTGGGGTCCTTGTCCTCGGTGGTGCCAGCATCCCTGGCTAAAAACTGGGCTTCTTCTTGTCCACCTCCTGTCCATCATCCATTCTCCAGCTCCTGCCTCCAGACTGCCATGGCCACCACCCCTGCCACCACCCCTGCCACCTGGTCGTCTCCCTCCAGCCCTGCCTCCCTGCCTTGGCCCCTCGTTTGTTCTAGAACATCACTCTGACCACAGCCAACTTCTGCTTCCGCTCTCCCATGGCTTCCTGTGGACAGGAGGCCAAGCCTGGTCCCCAGGAGCTCCACGATGGAGGCTCTGCCCATCCACTCATCCCTCTGCCCCATCCCTACCTCACACCATCACACACTTATGGGGTCACAGCTGACATCCTGGCCCTCCATTCCCCACCCCTGGCTCTTGCTGGCCTGGCCCGCCTGGGTGCCTCTGCCTCATGCCTCTCGCCAGTGCTCGCAGCCTGTTCTTAAGGTCCACGTTCCCTACGGGGCTTTCTGCGTCCCGAGCTTGTGTGGGAGCCCCAGCTCGCTGGAGTTCTTACAATTGACCATCGTGGGTTGATTATGTCCACCTGTGTGTCCACCTCCCCTAGGACCTACAACCTCAGCACCACTGACGTCCAGGGCCGGATAATTCTGCCACAGGAGTGCTGCAGGGTGTCCTGCAGCCTCCTGGCCTCTACCCACTAGGGGCCACAGCAGGTCCCTCCCAGCCGTGACAACCAGTGTCTTCAGCAACATCTCGGCACTGGGTCTTGAGCACCTGGCACACACAGCTGTAAATAGTTACTAGAGTAACGAGAGGACCGGTGGCCCAACGCTCTGAACCCAGAGCTAAACGGTCTGTTTCTTGCTTGCTTTTGCCTCCAGGAATGGGGAATGGCCCCCAGGCCAGGTAACCTTCCACCCATGGCAGGCGGGGCCCTTGGAGTGGGCAGGGGCTGGGGGTGGGCTCAGGCTTCTCCTCCTGGCCCTCACCTTGGTGTGCCTCCCGCGACCCCTGACAATGTGCCCGGGGGCACCGTGACTGAGCGGGCAGCAGGGCCGGGAGCCCAGGAGGGGTGGGGCTCACCCTCTTCTCGTGGTTGGGGATGATGCAGCGGACAAAGTTGGGCGTGGTGTTGCGCAGCGTGGTCATCAGCTTGCCCAGCTGCTCCTTGTACAGCTGCCCCACCGTGCGGAACATGCCCTTCTTGGTCTTGGAGGCGCTGGGCAGCGAGCTCTCGGTCATCTTGGCCATCTGGTCTAGCCCCACAATGCGGTCCACTGTGGGGCACATCACGGTGGCATCAGCCTTCAGCCCACCTAGGCCCCACCCCTGCGAGGCAGCCTGGGTGTCAGCAAGGCAACCCTGACGCAGCTCAGGGCTGAGCACGCCGGTCCAATCTAACCTCGGTGAGGACCTAGGAGAGGCAGGGCCAGCACTGCATCTCCAACAAGGACATGGAAGCTGACTAAGGTCAAGTACCCATCAAAGGTGGCGCAGCTTGTGTGTGACGGAGACGAGACTGAATGTAACGATGCCCTTCTGACTTCAGTTGGGGGCAGCCTGACCCACCTTCCTGTACCATTTCCTCCATCTGATGCCTGAGCCCTGACCTCAGACCTGCCCCCTAAGGTCCAGGTATGGGGTTGAGGGGACTCAGGGCCACCAGTCAGGAAGAGGTGGACTGTTTGACTGGCACACGACAACAGGGTCCTCTCCCCTGCCCCGCACACAGGGCCTCCCCGACTGGGGCAGGTGTGGGAGTCAGGGCAGCTGGAAGAGGTAGAGGACTGAGGTGTCCCGTCCTCCAGCTGGAAGCAGCCTCCAGAGCAAGGAAGGCCTTACCGTCCTTCCACAGGTCAGCCACAAACTTGTCTGAGGAGGCATTGAGGAGGGAGGTCACATTGTCATTCAGCGGGTCCATGTTCTTAGTCAGCCAAGCACTGGCATTATAGTTCACCTGCCAAGGACCACCGCACCAGTCACATACCCTCTCTTCAGACATCAACGGCAGGACCCAGGGCCTCCCAAGTCCCTCCTGGATCTTCCAAGGTCAGAGAGCAAATGACATTTGTGGCCACCACGATGGGTCTCCAACACCTTGGAGGAGGCCCATGGAGGAGGCCCATGGATCAAGGGCCCTGTGTGCTGGAGGGTTCGCAAGCCGTGGCCACTGCAGGGAAGACCTCGCCCTCCCACACTTCTCCTGCACCCCTGCCTGGCACCTTCTCCCTCCAGAGCCGGCACCATGCCCTGGAGTTATGGGGGGCTATGGACGGGGCTAAGGGTGGCAAAAGCCTCCCCGACACCCACCATCCCCCCTCATCCAGGGAAACCCTGATGACAATCTTAGTTTTTAAACCAAGCAAGGGGTCCTCTTAATCTCTGTGGAATGAGATTTTATTTTTTTTTAACTTGGAGATTCTGACCTCTAGGAATGCAGAAACAAATATCTAAGGCTGTTGGAATTCCTGGATTGAACACTGAAGGTACCCAAATCCTTCATCTTTATCACCATGACTGTGAAATGAAGGAAGCTGGGGCTGGGCTGGGGCTCAGGGGTGGAGCACCTGCCAAGCATCTGTGAGGCACTGGGTTCGATTCTCAGCACCACATATAAATAAATGAATAAAATAAAGGTCCATCAACAACTAAAAGAAAGAAAGAAAGAAGCTGATGATGCCCCTCTGGTGGATTATTACGGGATGTGGGTTGTTGAGGTGATGGCTAGGCCTGATCTGAGGGGGGCCTGGAAAAACACCACGAAGCCAGGAACGTAAAAGTGCCTTCTCTACGCGTTCAAAGGAGCACGCTGTCCCTTGACTACAGGGTAGGAGCCGGGGAACTCTGGTAAAGAGCCTAGAGGGTCGATGTTTTCAGCGTGGTGAGCCACAACTATCCAGCTCTGTCCCTGTAGCAAGAAAGCAGCTGCAGACATTATGGAAGCATTGGGCATGGCTGTGTTCCAATAAAACTTTATTTATAAACAGTCTATGGGCCAGGCCAGACTTGGGCCTTGGGCGTGTACTTTGTCGCCTGCTGGTACAGGGCACTGCCTGTCTTCATGATGCAGTTCCCATGATATTGGGGGCTTAATAAAATAGTTCTGCAAGCCAGACTAAGCTTGGGCCTTTCTACGCTGCCCAGGACACCTGGGAGCCATACGGCAAGGTCCTGTATGCTAACAGGCCGTGGTGATGATGGAGGAAGGGGCTGTAGTGGGGGGAGGAGGAGGAAGAAAACTACCATCGACCTCCCCAGGTGGCGCAGGCTGGCAATGGCAGGGACTTTGCTTAAACCCCAGAGTAGAGTTAGTGTTCACCTCATTCCAGTTGATCCTTCCTTGGGGGTTTAACTCACAACAGGCAGAATTTAGAGTCTAAGAAAGAACAGCCCGGCCACGTGTTTGACACACGCGAGAGACGCGGTCTTTCCCCTCACGGATGAGCAGACAGATCATACGCAGCCTTGGCTGAGTGTGATCTGCTGTGTGCCTTGGGGTTTCCAGCCAGCCCCAGGGTCCTGCCATTTCCCAATCATCCCTGGTGTGAGCATGTGCCTGGGTCCCTTGGGACAGAGGAAGCCCTGCACTGTGGCCAGTACCTGGCCAGCATAGTGGATGATGGAGAACTCGGTTTTGTCCTTGAGTTGCTTGGGTTTCTGGAACTTGGGGTGGTTGCCCTGCTCTGAGCACAACTTCTCCACGAAAGACTTGTCTGTGGCCTTGGGGAACCAGCACTCCTCGTCCAGCAGAGCCAGCACACCTGGAGGGTTGTTCTGTGGAGGACAAGGGGAGGAGTCACAGTGAGGCCGGTCACCCCCGCGTCCGGCACGCTGAGAGCCCCCCCCCACATAATGCATAGGTCTCCCCCTGCTGTCACTCGCCTACATAAAATAGATTTGTGTCCCCATGTCCCACACCCCCCAAATCTATCCTGAAATCACCCCCTGGCCAGTGGATGGTCCTGGGGTGCAAGCAGGTGCCAGGGAGGGGAGGAGTGTGCTGCTGCCCCTAGTGGGCAACACGGAGATTGCACAGCCCTTGCAAACAAATTAGGCGCTTTCTTCACAAATCAGATCACCTAGGATTCCTGCCAGTCGAGAATCTCCCGGAGGCTGAGACAGCCTAAACTAAGGCTCAGGAGCAGGGACAAATCTGCACGTGCCATTTGCCCTGCTGACTCGGTCTCAGAGAAGCCTTTTCTTACTGCTCTGTCCACTGTGGGCTTTCTTTCCAAATCGCTCCCCTTGCTGGCCCTGTCAGGAGTTTTATTTGCTTTGTCTCCTTTCACTGTTCCTCCAAGGAGGAAAGGGCCGCAGTCTGTCTCAGTTACATCCCTAGCCCAGCACATAGTAGGTGCTCAGTTAACACTGATCAACTATTGTTTGTTGTCCAGCTACGATGATTCCAGGAGGTTGGGGTACAGCAGGGAACAGAGCAGATGCCACCTTCAGGGAAGAGTGAGTGGGAGAGAGGGAAAGGAAGAGGAGCGAGCGAGGAGACTGAAATGTGCGTTAGCGGAAGTGTGGTTTAGTTCTCAGGCTCGGCCTAGGGACTCGGTGAGGGGAAGCGGTGCGCCCGGAGGGAGCAAGCGAGGGGTCCCCGTGCAGCTAAGTGCGGGTGCCCTGCGTGCCCGCGGCGTCGCCGCCCCTCACCGGCCGCTCAATGAGCTCGATGCAGGGCTGCAGGTCGAGGCCGAAGTCGATGAAGTTCCACTCGATGCCCTCGCGCTGGTACTCCTCCTGCTCCAGGATGAACATGGTGTGGTTGAAGAGTTGCTGCAGCTTCTCGTTGGTGTAGTTGATGCACAGCTGCTCGAAGGAGTTCACCTGCACGCACGGGAGAGGCGGATGTGAGCATCTGCCGAAGCCTCTGACCGGGAGCCCTGCGGCCTTCACGCCCCTCCAGCACCCAGAGAGGGCTGAGGCCCAACAGTCTGCCCAGAGGCCATCAGGGCCAGCAGATGCGACACAGTCCCGTGCCACATGGCCTTCCTGCGCCTGGCTTTAGGACGCTTATCTTTTCCATCAGCAGAGTGATCTATGGATGGACTAACCGCATGAGGAAGTTCTCATTCCCATTTCAGAGATGGGAAACGGAGGCTCAGACAGTACTTGGGCAGTAGCATCTTCTGTATCTCTGTCAGACCCAAATCCTTTTCTTTCTCTGAGAATTTTTCTCCAAACCCTGGGAGTGGGCTCCAGGAACCACTTTTATAGCACACAAAATACTGCAAGACCTTGAAAACAGTGCTTGGCTTGGAGGTGACTGCGGGGCCCAACTCAGCTGAGGAGGAGTTAGTGAGACTCAATGCCATGATTTTAGTTGGAACTGGTCAAAGACAGATGTGATCTTTTCTGCCAAGGTTGCTGAGAGACAGTCTGGAGCTGTGGCAGCCATCTTGCCACCACTGGGGGACAGTTCACTTAAGAATGGGGCCCGTATGAAGGAAGGCAGAGGGAGAGATGGCAAGAGGTCAGGCCCTGCCTGCTGGATACCGTTGCACCTCCAGACGTCTTAGTTACACAAACAGTACATTCTCTTTGAGATTTCTGTCTCTTACGCCTCGGGTTTTTAAACTTAACTAGACAGCTCTTCACTCTGGAATGGCCAAGTACATGCCTTTCTCCAAAATAGTGATCTGTCCAAGGGACAGCCTCGCCCCAGAGAACCAAGACCATGGCTTCCAGGATCCCGCCAGGCTGTACCTCAAAGATCTCAAAGCCGGCAATATCCAGGATGCCCAGGAAGGAAGCTCCTTGGCGATGAGTCTTGTCCAGGGCTTTGTTCACACGAGTGAGTATCCAGCGGAAAAGGCGCTCATAGGTGGCCTTGGCCAAAGCCTCGACGGCAAAGTCAGCCTGCAGGGAAGGGCAAGAGCATGGATATTCCAGTGAGCTGTGTTTTCACAGGGGTAATAACTGCAGGTTCAGCTTTTTATTCTCCCCTGACCGTGTTTATTTTGGTACTGGGGTTGGAGCTCAGGGGTGCTTTACCACTAAGCTACTTCCCTGTCCTTTTTAATTTTGAGACAAGGGCTCACTAAGTTACTGAGGCTGGTCTCAAACTTGCAATCCTCCTGCCTCAGCCTCCTGAGAGGCTGAGCTCACAGGTATGCACCACTGCATAACACCTCTTCCCTTACCTTTAATCGATCCTTTAAAAAATAAGCCAACAGACAAAAAGGGAAATTTTATCATCTCTATAACCAGCAGGAAAGCAGCAGCAAGTATAGTCAGAGCCAAGGAATGATCTGGGGATCGTGAAACGCTTCATCTCAAGGGAACTATGGAGGCTGTTTTATCCCGGGATCATTCGAGGTAGTCAGCCTGCCTCTAAAAAGGTACAGTCATTTCCACAGGAAAGTCTCCAACGTCAGACCTCATAGCCACAACTAAGAGATCAACATAAGGTCATGAGTGAGGGGCTCTGCTCTTCTTGGTTAGCATTGTGTCCTCAAAACCTGACATGGGGCATCAAGTATTCTAGTATTGAATGGATGAGGGATAGAGAGATGGATGGATGAGTGGGTGGATGGGCAGCCGGGTGGGTGGATAGGTGGTTAAACAGGTGGATGGATGGATGGATGTGGTAGGTAGGTGTGTAGATGGATGCTGAGTGTGGGTGGGTGAGTAGGTGGATGAGCAGCTGGGTGGGTGGAGAGGTGATGAATATATGACTAAATAGATGGATAGGTGGGTGGATGGGTGGGTGGATAAGTGGATGGATGGGTGGATATATGGAAGTTGCATAGGTGGGTAGATGGATGCTGAATGTGTGAGCGAGTAGATGAATGAAAGAGTGGATGTGTGGAGGGGTAAGTGGATGGATGGGTGGGTGGGTGGATGGGCAAGTGGATGGGTGAACAGGTAAACGGATGGGTAGATGGACGGACAGGTGTGTGGATGGATGGGTGGGTAGATGGATGGACGGGTGGGTGGGTAGATGGATGAATGGATGGATGGGTGGGTGTGTGTGTATGGGCAGGTGGGTGGATGGAGGGCAAGGTGGGTGGGTGGACTGATGGATGGATGAGTAAATGGATGGGTAGAGAGGCAGGTTTATGGATGCTGCACAGGTGGGTGGATGGATATTGGAAGAGTGGGTGGACGGATGTTGGATGGATGGACTGGTGGATGAATGGGTTGATGTGTGGGTGGATGGGTTGATGGATGGGTATATAGGTGGGTGGATGGTGGATGGTTGGCTAAATGGATGGGTGGGTGAATGAAGAGATGGGTAGCCAGGCGGGTGCGTAGGTCAGTGGGTGGGAGGATATATAGACGGATATTGAGCGGATGGATGGTTGCTGGGTGAATGGATGGGCAGGTGGAAATTCCGCAGGAACGCATGGCAAACGCATCTCACCTGTTCTTTTGTCTGAGCTTTCTGTACCACGTCCCGTCCCACTTTGATACGCGGGGTTAGGATGGCTCTGGTGAAATCCGTCACATTAATTCCCACAAGGTGGCAGACTTTCTGAGCAGCTGGATGAGAAAAGCAGCATCTTGAGTGCATCACAAAGGAGAAAGCCCTCAAGGAAGCCCCATGGACAATGGGGCTCTGCGCACCTGCGGGCTGCTCTCGGAAGCAGGTCCGCTGTGGCGACCACAGCACGAGTCCTAAGAATCGCGCTCGTAGTGACTGTCGCCTTAGTGTTTTGCTAAGAGGCAAAGATGGGGTGGGCTGGAGCTACAGGGACACGAGGCCACGAGGCCGGACAGGCCAAAGCACAAGTCCTCGCTTCCAAGTCATGTGACTCTGGACGACCGGTCAGCCTCTCAGAGCCTGTGTTCCTCAGTTCCACAAAGGGCCAGCGATCGGGGACCCTGCTGGGTCGTCCACGGCATCAGCCAAGGCTGGGTTTGTAAAGCGCCTGACATATGGCGACCACTCACACGGCTTCTGTTCCACTGTTCTAGGATGTGTCACAGCAAGGTGACAGCAAAATGCTGGGAACAGCCCACACGTCTGTTGGCACAGGAGTGGACACATGTCGCGCTCCTTTCAGGCAACGGAGTGGCAAATGACAGTTAAAGGGAACAGTCTCTCTCTCGAGACCAGGGGTTCTCCAGTGGGAGTGAGCGTGTCCCTAGGGGACATTCAGCAATGTCCAGAGACATTTTCCTTTGTCCCACTGCAGGGAGAAGAGATTTAGACAATGGCAAGTACCGAGTTAAAAATCTGTTTCAGAATGATGTCAACAGTGCGACGTGATTTGTGTCAACACGAACGCAAAGCAAATCTGAATAAGTGTGTTAGGATTTTCCTCACCACTGCTTTGCAAGGATTCTTTTTCATTTCTCAGTTTCCTAACTTCTCCCCGGGAGTGGGGATTCTGTTGCCACATTTGGGAAGTGAACACACGAGAGAGGCCTGATGGGGGAGCCCTGGTGGGCTGGCAGAGATAGCACCCCTGCCCAGGCTGAGGGCGGACGAGGGCAGCAAGTCCTCCTGGCTCAGCCACCAACAAGCATGGTAGCCTGGGGGCCTCGAAACACTCAGTATTGTTTGTTTCCAGATAGGGCTGTCAGAGTTAGTGGGGAAGAAATAATGGAATTCCCAGTTAAATGTGGTTTCAGATAAAGGACAGTTTTTTAGTATCATTAGTATAATTACTTCTCAAATGCTACATGGGACATTATGTTATTTAGATATAAGGTGTCCCTCTAAAGCTTTGTGTGAGACGAGGTAAGAAAGTTTAGAGGTAATGATCGGGTTATGAGAGATGTAACCTAGTCAGTGGATTAATCCACTTGAATGGATTAACTGGATGGTAACTAGAGGCAGGTAGGGTGAAACTGGAGGAGGTGGGTCATGGGGGTGTGCCCCTCCACCATCCCTTCCGCCATGATGCTCTGCCTCACGTCGGGCCCAAAGCTACACTGCCCGTCGACCGCGGACTGAACCTCTGAAACCATGAGCCAAAAGAGACTTTTCCTCCTCTATGTTGTTCTTGTCATGTGTGTTGGGTCACAGCAGCACAAACACAGACTAAAACGGACAAACCTATGATAAGAAGGGTTTGCCGTTTATCTGAAATTCACATTCAACTTGGCCTCCTGTATGTTCTCTGCTTCATTTACAGGGAAATGGGAGGCCTGTCTCCCCGACAGGATCACATATGCCATAAGAAGGGCTGGTCTCGGCTCGTCTCCCACTGTGTCCAGTGCATAGAGCAGATGCTCAAGAAATATGTAACAGGGCTGGGGCTGTAGCTCAGCGGTAGAGCGCTTGCCTAGCATGCGTGAGGCACTGGGTTCGATCCTCAGCACCACATATAGATACTAAATGAATAAAATAAAGATCCATCAACAACTAAAAAAATATTAAAAAAAAAAAAAAGAAATATGTAACAAATGAGTGGAGGGTTTTGGAAGAGAGGAACCCCCTAAGAATTCATCTGATCTCAAACACTCTGGTTTAGGAACTTTCTACCATAGGGTCTTCAGCAGTGAAAAGTTTGATGAAAGAGAAGTCAGTGATAATAACCTAATCCAGCTGTTTTTTGGTACTGGGGATTGAACTCAGGGGCACTCGACCACTGAGCCACATCCCCAGCCCTATTTTGTGTTTTATGTAGAGACAGGGTCTCACTGAGTTGCTTAGCACCTCATAGTTGCTGAGGCTGGCTTTGAACTCACGATTCTCCTGTCTCAGTCTCCCAAAGGGCTGGGATGACAGGCGTGCACCACCACGCCCAGCCTTAGTCCAGCTATTTTAATATCCTAGGTACCCTCACCCTGAGATGCAGAAGCACCCCATTATCCATGGGGCACACATTGAGACCCCCAGTATATGCCTGAAATCACAGATGGTACCAAACCCTACACATACTTTATTTTCTTCTACACACACATATGATAAAGTTTAACTTATAAATTAGGTACATTGAGAAGTCAACAGTCATAACTAACAAGATAGAATAATCATAACCAATACATTGCAGTAGAAGTTATACAAATGTGAAAATTAAAATGGATTCATAAAAAAAGAAGTTATGTAAGTGTGGTCTTGCTCTCTCAAACTGTTTTTTGTACAGCTCTGCATTTCTGAACCCCAGTTGACCACAGTTAGCTGAATCCATAGAAAAGGACTTGTGGCCAGGAGGACGGCCATACCAGCAATGGTGGAATGGGACCGTCCCTCCCACCCCCTCAACTTCCGTTACTGGGAAAAGGTCGTGAGTACCTGTGTTATCTGGCATGGATGCCTGGTCTGTGTTCCTTTCCTTCTTGAAGACAATATTTCCAAGCTGTAAGACGGATGACACCACCTTCAATATGGCTGAGGTGAGAAGAGAAGAGCAGGTCAGATACAGCGTCAGTACTAAGGTGTGCTAGTACTAAGCATCAGTATCAAGGTGTGCCAGGTTTGCAATCTCAAAGTCACTGGGGATCAGAGCACACCTACATTTTTTCTTTTTGGTACCAGGGATTGAACTCAGGGGCACTCGACCACTGAGCCACATCCCCAGCCTATTTTGTGTTTTATGTAGAGACAGGGTCTCACTGAGTTGCTTAGCACCTCGCCATTGCTGAGGCTGGCTTTGAACTCGTGATTCTCAGTCTCCCAAAGTACTAGGATTACAGGCGTGCGCCACTGCACCCGGCCCACCTACATCTCTTATGGGGAGATTCAGTCCTGAGCTCCTTTGTGGAGGAGAGAGCTGAGCCACCTGGTTCCCTCCCTGCACATAGGGAGAATACCCAGATGGGTGACTGAATGGCTCCAGATCATTGCTAAAACCCGTGTGCTACAATGGAATGCTACAAGGCACAGACTGGCACACTCCAGCCCATGGCCTACAGGCGGCCCACTGATTGTTATTATTAATAAAGTTTTATTGGAACACAGTCACACTCATTCACTCGTGCGATGTCTGAAGCTGCCTCCTTGCTGCAGTAGCAGAGTTGAACGGTTGCAACAGGCACTGTATGGCCCATCGAGGCTAAAATGTTTACTATGTGGCCTCTACAGAAACTGTCAACCTCTGCTGCAGGTCAATGAGAATGAGTGATCTGTAACTACAAACAACAGAGCTGACATGGCAAGACAAGAATGTTGAACAAAGGACGCCAGATGCAAACAAGAACGCATCTTATAAATGCATTTATAGAAAGTTCAAAAACAGGCAAAACTAATCCACATTGTTAGGGGTGGGGTAATGGCTAATCCTAACTAGGGGAAGCTGCTAGAAGGGAGTTCCAGAGAGGCTGGCGGTGGTGTCTAGCTTACAACAGGTGCTAGTTCCACAGGTGTATTCAGTTTATAAAAATTCATTGAACAGTGCATTTAGGACAGACATGATTTTCTAAATGTTTTCACATATTAATAAATGTGTTTAAAAAAACCTCTATGCTTAACATACTCCGCTGTATGTATAAGATGCTCAAGTTAGGATAAGAAGGTGGGAAATTGCCGGGCATGGTGGCGCACGCCTGTAATCCCAGTGGCTTGGGAGACTGAGGCAGGAGAATCGCGAGTTCAAAGCCAGCCTCCGCGACGGCGAGGCGCTAAGCAACTCAGTGAGACCCTGTCTCTACATAAAACACAAAATAGGGCTGGGGATGTGGCTCAGTGGTCGAGTGCCCCTGAGTTCAACCCTTGGTACCCACACCCCCAAAAATGGTGGAAAAATTTCCCCACTTATTGTCTAAATATCTTCAGACAAAAAATGCTGTGTTCCTGGAATACTCAGAACTCTTGGGACTCCATACTTGCTCATGTTATTGTGAAAAATGGTTTCAAAAATGGAAATCTGCTCAGGACCATGAGTTTTTGTTAGGTGGGGGTGTGCTCTAAACACCTTCTAATTCCCAAAGCCAAATCCGGGATCCAGACACACACGGTGAGGAAAGAGGAAGGCATGATGGATGGATGCATGCGTGCAGGGTGGAAGATGGAGGGTGATAAATGGATAGACAGGAGATGAGTGGGTGGAGAATGGAGTGACAGAGAGCAGATGAGTGGAGGGAGGATGGAAGATGATGGATAGATGAAGGATGAAGGGCGGCTGGCTGGCTGGCTGGCTGGAGGATGAATAGATGGATGGAGAGGAGAGTGATAGAGGATGATGAATGTTTGAAGGTTGAACGCAGGACAGATGGATGGTGCAGGACAGGTGAGTGGGGAGGATGGAGGGAAACTAATTAAAGCTAATGCTCATCTTGGCTGAACTCAGGAATAAGTCACTGAGGGTTCTGGATTCTAAGAAGTCGCTGTGTTCCAGGAGAAGCCTAGAGATGCCAGCCTTCTCTGGCTCCTGAGGCCAAACCACAGGATACAAGCCCTTCCTAGCAGCTGTCCTCACACCACAGGGACCAGGCCCAGCTCAGCCAGAGGAAGGCCCAGCGGCTGCTCCCAGGCACTGAAGCAGCAACCCTAGCTGTGTGAACAAAGTTGCTGTTAACAAGGCTGTCTTAGCAGCTTCCCGTCAGCAACACTGCCTACAAAAGGGGCTTTGTCAAGTACCTAATGCTGTGCCCGTGACTTTTAAAGTGCAAATCTAACCCAGAACTTGCTGGAATGTCTGCAGAGCCAGGTGAGCCACCTGGCTCAGGGCTTCTTCCCCTTGGCTTCCCTGCACACCCTGCAAGGCTGTGCAGCACCTCTGCTCTTCAACCACTAGATGGCAGTAGTGCTCCCCTTGCAGAGTTGGGACCAGCAAAAGCGTCTCCAGGGTTGCTAAAATGTCCCCTGGGCGCCCAGCTCACCCCTGGAGGAGAACTGGTCTAAATGGACACAGGGGACTGATGAGGACTTGCGGGGGGCATAACCCCACCCAAACAGGGCAGTGACTGCTACTGTTGCCACCAGGAGATAAGGCAGGTATTGCCACAACTTGTGATTTTTCCAAAGATGATGCAAACTCAGATTTTTACATAAAATCTATCCATATTTTTATGCTGGAAACCAATTCAAAATTAGTTGTGAAGGTTGTGGTGGCCCAGTTCTCTCCTGTAGGCTCAGGAGCTACCCATCTGCATTTTTTGATGCAGTTACAGTGACCATAGAAATGACCAAAGGGTAGTGACCTAACCCAGGCCACAGAGATGAATGGAAAGAGCTGGACAAGAACATGGCCCCCAGCAGGGAGGGGGTGATGGGTGGCACTCTGGAGCCAGACAGTCTCGGGTTCAAATATAAGCTTCACCTCACGGAGCCTCAGTTTCCCTATCTTCAAAATGGGAGCGTCAACAGCCATTACCACTTCATGAAGCTGACATGAGGAGAGGGGACCCAGCATGGGGCCTGGCCCAGGAGCACTAGATAAAGCCAGCCACCACAGAGGGCTGTAGGACACCTGGAACCTTGACGTGAGCCTTATTTGAAAAAGTCTTTGCAGGAGTCTTGGTTCTCCTCTGGTCTCATGTGCGTGCATGTGTGTGTGTGTGTGTGTGTGTGTGGTGCTGGGGACGGAACCCAGCACGTGCTGGGCAAGCGCCATATGCCTGAGCTGCACTCTGAGCTGCCCCTCTGGTCTGTAGGAAGGTTTGGTTGGAGGAGCCCCAGATCTGTACCCACTGATCTGCCCGGGTCCCAGGAGACCTAATTGATCACTTATCATCATGGTAACCTTGCCCTGGGCACTATCTGATCTATCATTGACTTAACTTTCTTCTTTAAATTCACTTCTATTTCCTTAAGTTTAATTAGGAAACTTCATCTGAAGTAAAATGTCAGCCTCATTTGCCAAAAGTAGAGGACAATTCTACACATCAATACCAGGAAGACAAAGCACATTGTTAAATTGTGGGCAGGCGCTGGGCCTGGGACTGGCTCTCTGGTTCGAAGGGAGACCAGCAAGAGGAGCTGAAGACCTACTCAGCACCAGACTGCCACTCCCTCTTTGAAACCATCAGAAGAACTGAAATTCAGTAGAGAAAGAAGGGAATGATCTCAGGTCAGACCTCAGCATCATCCACCCCCAGCAGTGGGGGTCCACCTCTGGAACATACCGGAATCCTCCTAGCCTGTTTCCACCGGGTCGTAACAGAGTTTTGTAGGGTTTTAAAGGAGCAAAACTCCCTTGCTGCAGACAAAAGCCGGGGCTTGGGAATTCCAAAGCCCCCAGAGTGAGCCCCCGTTCCACCAGCAACTTGCTATGTGCCCTTGGGTGTCTTCACTTCTGTTTCTTAGTTTCCCCATCGAAAACCAAGGATAACAATAGCTGCCTCACGGGTTTGTCATGATATTAAATGCTGCACATAAAGCACTTCATACACCTGCCACCTGATGTCTTCACTTTAAATATACCGTAAGCATTTCCACAGAGGTCCGTGTGTTCCCAAAGCAATGTAAATTGCCATTTGTTTTCTTTCACAAGCACAGGCAATGATTTAATAAATCCTTTACTGATCAACATTTTAGTTTGTCCCAACTTTTAACTATTTAAATAAAACTACACTGAACACCCTGGTACTTAAGGAGGAAAAAAAAAAGATTTAGCAAATTTCTGGCACATAGTAAGTATTTAATCATAATTTATGTCTTCAAAAGGCAAGATTAGAAACAAAATTAACCCATGTCCCAAATAAAATGAATCATACTTGGGGAGTTCATGGCACTGGATTCTGCTGGTGGGACCCTGGCCAAAAGCCACCAATGGCATCCACTTGTCAGCTGAGCCACGGGACCTTCTTTTTCTGAGCTCCAGGTTATCTCAGAGGACCTGCCCTCCCTGAGCACTGCATTTCAGCAATTAGTGACATTCTGGGGCTCCAAGGGGGCGTGGGAAGAAAGGGAAATTTTCCACCATCCTGCCCTAGTGCTTAACCTTGAACACTGGGGCACATCCGACCCAGAAAGAAAAGTGTTTCGGGAAGTAAAGCGTCAGACCAAGACTCACTCTGAGCTGTCCCGTTCTCAGGCCCAAATGCTTCTTGGCCATTGGTTGATGACCTTGGTCCACATGGGTCTATGACCAGAGCTGCCTTCTTAGGAAGAGCTCCAGCAGACCTATCCCGTCGGCCACTCCCCTAATGAGGCTGGCATCTCTACCTGCAGCCCACGAACCCCTTCTCAGACACCATCAGCTGCCCCTTCCAGAACGTTCCACAACCCTACCATCATGAGCAGCTCAGGAATGTGCACCTTAGCCTCGACCACCCAATCTGTCAACAGACCCTATTCAGGGACTCAAGCAGGAGATCCACCCTGCTCCTGGGACATACACCCCAAAGAGGAGGGCTGGAATGTGGCCGTGTGCTGTCCACGCAGAGACAATGTTGTCAGTGACCCAAGACGAGAAATCAGGTTCTAGAAAAATCTTCTGCATCCCCAAATCCTGTGGCACCTGAGGGCAGCAGCCCTGAACTGACAGACATCGCTAGTGCCCCCTTAGGTCAACCTGGTTGCTTCTCAGAGCCTGAACTGTTTTCTAGAACACTGCCAAAGCACAAGCAGAAGTCACTCTCCCTGGGAGGCGGGGAGCTCAGAGCAGAGGTCCACCCTGACCACAGAAGTCCCCAGTGAACTCCCACAGACCCCGGGGTGGGGAGCACGCCTACCTAGCTGTTCCTCCTCACTGAAGCCCATGATGGACATGGCCTCCAGCGTCTCCTGGAACATCTCGTCATCCTGGGCGGCCGGGATGGGCACGAAGCCATTGGACAGAAACGTGTAGTTGCTGAAGCCCTCCAAGAGCAGGTCACCTGGAAGGAGAGGGGCCTGGTTAGGGTCTCGGCCATCACTGTTTCTTTCTCAAGACTTGGACAGTTTCAAACCCCGCTCTGATGTCATCACGTGGGTGGCCTCGCCAGCCTGGCCCCTTCCCAGTTCTGTCATGGAGAACACAGGGGCCCCAGGGGCCGTCATCACCGGCCTCGTCCTTGCCCTGCTTCTAGAAGACCAGAGGTGGCACACAGGCCGGAACCCAAGTTGCCAGCCCATCTGCCTGTCACCTTTGGTGCCGAGTGGAGGGCGAAGGCTTGTGAACATGTCACCTGGGCCACCCCATGGCTGCTGGCGCCACAGCTGCTGAGCCTTACCCCTTGCTGGCGCTCGGCATCCACCCAGCATCCTTGGGATCCGGAACCACTCCACCTCGAGCAGATGTCGCAGGCGGCCACACAGCGAGAGTCGGGTCCCAGATCACACCACCCAGCCCTGGGGCTTGGCAGTGTGAGCGCACACGCATGTTTAGTCATGTTCGTAACCAAAGTAACCAGCTCTGGACCACAAATCTGCCAGGTGTCGTTCTCAAACTTTTGGACTTAAACTTATTACTGGGATACAGACGCTACTGTCTCACCTCTGCTGTTTTTATTTGGGAGGGTTTATTGGGGATTGAACTCAGGGGCACTCAACCACTGAGCCACATCCCCAGCCCTATTTTGTGTTCTTTTTTTAATTTAGAGACAGGGTCTCACTGAGTTGCTTAGGGCCTCACCGTTGCTGAGGCTGGCTTTGAACTTGCGATCCTCCTGCCTCAGCCTCTCGAGCTGCTGGGATTACAGGTGTGCATCACCGTGCCTGGCTCTATCCCCTTTTTTAGCTCTGTTTTGTATATTCTTTTAAGTTGATGCACTACATGATCCCAGCTCATAATGTACCGCACACCTACTGGATCATGGCATATAGCAAGTTGCATTTACATGAAAACAATCTTCTCTACCAGAGAGGCCGGCAAACCTCAGCACAGAGCCTCTTTCTGCAAATAAAGATTCACTGTAACGCAGCCACACCACCTGGTTTCCATCCTGCTCGTGGCTGTATCTGCAGGATGCTGGCAGAGCTGAGCAGCTGTGACACGAACTACACTGCCAGCAAAACCTAAAAGATTTGCCATTTGGCCGTTTTTAGAAAGTTTGGTGACCTCTGTCCTACAAAGGCCGATTCCAAGTCACTTTCAAATCATATGTCATGAAAGTCCCTAATTTCACCGTCTAAATTCCTCATGAAGTCAGAATGCATCTTGAACCCTTGGGAAGGCTCGTCAACTGAGCAGCAAGGCAGCGTCCCCCGCCTTCCTTGGAGGCATGGGGTGCATCTACTTGGACTTGGTTAAAGACCTGATGTCTGATGGGAGTCGCTGTCCACTGAGGCACGTAGTAAGTGTTTAGTAAATGAGGATGACTAAACAAAAGCCACTTCCTCTCCGGAAAGGCCAGAGCTACCCGCCAGGCACCCAGAGCAGGTCCCATCTCTGAACAGCAGGTCGCCCACCCTGTGCCCTGGCCACGGTCATGCAAAGGACTCACTTTTCATCTTCTCCTTGGCTCCAGCGATCAGATAGTAGAAGATGTGGAACGTCCTCTCCTCTCTGGCTTGGCGGATCGCCCGCGACTTCTCCAGCAGATCTGGTGTGGGAGGAGTCAAGGGTCCTGGGGACACTGTGCTCACAGAACCCAACGTCTCCCCATCCCTGTCCCACCAACGCTGGAGGGGACAACAACGGGTCCTGGATGAGGCTCCCTGGACTGCACTGGAGGGCTCAGGCTGGCCAGGCTGGCCACCCAGTTCTCCGACCATCACCCCTGTGGACCAGTGAGCCTACTGGGCGTTGCTGGCACATGCCAGGCCTAGGAAGGAGCAAGGGGGGTGAAAAGGACATGCAGGAAAAGATGGGCACAACATGTCCCCAGGATGAAGGGCAGCGTGGGGGCCCAGGATGTGATGCTTCCCCAACGTCACCAGCCTCTAAGACGAGCCCTCCTAGGGCCGGGTGTGGCTCAGCGGCAGAGCTTGTGCAAGGCCCTGGGCTCCATCCCCAGCGCCCTGGCTAGGCAGGCCGGCTGCAGTCCCTGGACAGTTGGGTTCTTAACCAGCAAAGGACATCTGGTCTCAAAAAGTGTCTGGGGCCAACGGGTGGCCTGGGGTCTGCTCCCTGCTCAGCAGGCGTTATGCTGCTCCTGGAAGACTCACGTGTTGGAATTCCACTGGTCCATAATACGTCCTCCAACGCTCAGTCATTAGTAACCCGGCAGGGGCCCAGGACGTGAAGAGAGTCACCCCCCAACAAGCACCAGCCCCTCCTCCCAGAGCTGGGCCAGAATTAAATGAGATCCTATGGGCCCAGGGCCCAGGAGGGAGCTCAGCACATGACATCCAATCATCGGTGGGTGATGCTGTAAAACCAGCCACAGCACCGAAGGTCGAGAACACTCAACTCTTGGGCCGGGAGAGCCCCAGAACGTTCCAGACTCTGCACAGAGCGTTGTGCACGAACCGTATGTATCATACACCACCCTCCTGGGCCCTGGAGCCGCTCAGCGGTACAGCCGCAACAAGACACGCCAGCACTGCCCTGAGTGGAAGACAGGCCACCAGCAGCCTCTGGGGGCTGAGTTTCAATTCTCAGAGATCTCTGGATCTGGAGCTGCAGACAAGGGTCTGGGGACCTGCTTGTGGGGAGAGGCATGACCGGGAAGGGGACCACACAATTGACCTAGTGGCATTGGGGACACAGAGAAGAAATGACCTCCCTTGGTCCTTCAGCTGTCTAGGTTCTGCCTTTTTTTTTTTAAACAAGGCCCCGCTGTGTGGCCTGGGTGTCTTGACCTCATGAGCTCGCGTGGTCTTCCCCGTGTCACTGATTTTGATGGGGTCAAAAGGAGCCTGGCTCTCACACTTGGGTTTAAGGTGCTCCCATTTGCTGCGGTGGTTCTCCAGCTGAATCAAGATATTTTAAAAAGATCAGCACATGGATGCCCATTTCCTGGAGAAAACTTTGGCCAATTTCAGTAGGAAAGCAGAAAGGTTATGTTAGTAACACAATGGCCACCAGATACCACGTGGGGCCAAGCTCCACCTCACGGGTCACATTGTCTCATTTACCCACTGCAACAGCTCCACAGAATAGGAGCGAGTACCATCTCCATTCTACAGGGAGCAAAACAGGATGGAGGCTCAGAGGGGTTGAGTAACTAGCCCAAAGCTCCACAGCTAATAGGGCCGAGCTGAGAACTGGACTCAGGCCGGTGCCACTCCACAGCTGGCCCTCTTTTCTGGGGCACCAAGCACAGCTGAAATTCGCCCAAGTCCCACCCGCCAGGCTCCTGCTCTGCTGTGAATCTGGCACCTTGAGCCTGAGGGCCACCTGGGGTGCCTCTGGGGTTGCAGACCCCTGAGCCCGGACCTGGTGCCCCATCCAGGAGTTTCCCACTCGGCTCCACTTCATCATCTGGATTCCAGGATGAGCTGCTCCACATGCCCTGCTGCATGGGTTTCCCAACCATGGAGGGCAGCTGGCCGCAGACCCACTGCAGGGACAAGGGGTCGTGTTTGGCCACGGATCATAGCACAGGGGTCCGTGACCAGGCAGCTGTCCTGGCTCAGAGCTTTTCCAGAGTCGATCCACAATGTCTGCAAGAGGCAGGCACCCTACCCTACGATGCTCACTGCCCTGCGGGGCACAGAGAATGATCAAGGTCGCCCAGCTAGGGAGGCACCAGGACGCACTGGCCTGGGGTTCAAACGTGGGGTGCTCGTCTGCACAGCCCGAACAAGGCCTGCAGCTGCGGGAAAGCAGACAGAGCAGGGGTGTCTGGAAGGAACTCAGGAGCATGGGGAGGGAAGGGTGGGTTCCCCGCCCCAGTGACCCAGGCCCGGCCGAAGGATACATGTCTCGATGTTGGCGCCCACGATGTAGCCAGTGACGTCGAAGTTGATGCGGATGAACTTGCCCTGGCAACAGGAAAAACAGGGCTCACTGCACCGCCTGCCTGGCCCTTGACCCAGGCCCTAGGCCAGTGGGGAGCGAGATGCCAGGGAGCTTCTGGGCGGGGGATGGCCCTGGCCAACCCTCAGGAGAGACAGGGGCTTGCCAGACACGCCCCCGTCGACCTCATCTGGCTCTGGCAAGGACTCCCAGTCCATCGTGGTCACACCCAGCCCCCAGCCCCGCTGTGAGCTGTGCTTGGAGCACCCTGCTCTCTGCTACTCTGAGGCACGAGGCAGGCCACCTTCTCAACCTAATTTCAGGCCAGGAAAGGGGACGTTATGTGAGTTATAAGAATGGGGTTCACGGGGCTGAGCACTGTGCGGACAGACACAGAAACACGCGCAGATCAGCTCTGGACGGACAGAGCCCACGTGTCTTTGGTTTCCTATGGCCTCACCTCATGAGTGACAGTTCCAAGAGGCGCCCAGGAGCCAGCAGTGTCTCCTGCTTGCAGGAGGCAGGTGCAGCCCATCCTCGGCCTCTCCTAACTCGAAGCTTCTGGACTCTTCTACGGAGGCCTTTGCTTTTGTTTGGTGCCAGGGATTGAACTCAGGGGCACCCGACCACTGAGCCACACCCCCAGCCCTATTTTGTGTTTTATGTAGAGACAGGGTCTCGCTGAGCTGCTTAGCACCTTGCAGGGGACCCACGTGGCTTGGTTACTTACGAATCGTGACGAGTTGTCGTTCTTGACCGTCTTGGCATTGCCGAAAGCCTCCAGAATCGGGTTCGCTTGTAGAAGTTGCTTTTCCAGCTCTCCCTAAAATTTATTTGCATTTAGTTATTGGAGAACATGACCTGGGTCCTGATGGTTTGGCCCTAGGTGGATGTTGTCACCAAACTCTGCCCGTGACACACAGGTTCTCTCTCATCTCCTACCCTCCCTCAGACCCTGACGATTTCAGAAGACCTTTCTGATAGCTAGGACTTCTGTTCCCTATAAAGACTAGTTTTTCAAAGACAAGTGCCTACTCATCTATGCAATGTCACTGTCACCAAAACCCATCACACTGCTTAACTCCAGGGATGCCATTTACATCCTAGTAAATGGTGCCCCCGGAGTTGTGCAGTGCCCAACCTGCTCCGCTGTACGTGGAGGTCCTGCGGCAGCTTGGGTTTAACAAGCAATCTTCTTCAAGCTAAGTCACTTCCAATTGCATTAAAATAACTTTTTAAAGTTGCAATGTTTGTGTGATCAGGACTGGTTTTCTGACATCTCCAGTGGAAGATGAAAGGGAGGGGTAAACCCCACCAGGAATCCTTTTATACTGCAGAACAAAGCTTGGAAGCTGGTTGCCTGAGCTCCATTCATCAGGTTAAATGCAGCTGAGACAGTACACAGCCCGTGACCCCCTCTGCAGGGGCTCCTGTGCACAAGGCGCTCAGGCAGCAAAGGCCAGCGAGGGAAGTCATGCACAGAAAGCAAACGAGCTGCTCTGCCCAGGCCCAGGCGGCACTGCAGGCTGGCGCTGGCTCCTCCAGGAGGCATGGCTCTGGGCCCTTGCTCTCTGTACCCGCCGGGGCGGCAGGGCTGGCTAGCGAGAAGCTGGGAGGCGTCTAGCGGGAAACAGCCGCACAGCTTTCTCCTGCCGCCTGCTGAGGAGCTGCCCCGGGGGACAGGATTGGTGCTGCTGCTTGTTACTCTGTGCGTTATCCTCATGGCCCCCTCCTCTGCAGCCCCCAGAGCAAGAGGAGCAGAAGCCTCATCTTCATGGCCCCAAGTGGAAGAGCCCCAACTAGAGTGACAGACAGCCCCGCGTTCTGCTTGGCTTGTGGGAAAAAGGAGTCACTTCTGTCCACTCTAACCCCGAGGGAGGATCCTGCAGGTGGGTGAGGGGGGCCTGTCAGGAGAGCTTTAAACTCAGGGCCTCATCTGATGGCCCAGGACAGGTAAGCGACTCAGCCAAGGTCACACAGGAGCCCATCTCAGATAAGAATCCCGGCTCTCCTCCCACACTACCCCGGCCCAGGGTCTAACCGGGATCGAGTGTGCTCTTCCCAATGCCAGGGAAGACTCCCTTCCAGGCTGGGACCCCTGTGCCAGCCCCCCAAGCTCCATGTTAGCAGTGAGTCCACACATGCAGATGTCTGGGCAGGGCAGGTCCCGGGCCGCAGAGCTGGGGCCTTACCGCGCCACCGAAGCCAGTGCACCGCGAGCCCAGGCGGGTCCCCAGAGCCTGGTCAAGCACCCGGCATGCAGAAGACAGCACACGGCACACGCATGCGTGGGACACAGTGCAGGGGCAGGGCTGGGGCGGAACCGGGCAGGGCGGGAGGCTACTGTCCGTCAAGCCGGGAGCCTCGACGGTCCTAGATGCTCAACCAGACGGGAGGGCGTCTCCAGGTCGGATCGGTCAGGGGTCTGGGGCTGGGCACGCGAGTGGGCAGGGAGCTGGGGACCCATCCCAGACCCACACAAGCCCCGGGGATCCAGGGGTGCCGTGGGCGGCGACGCATCCCACATTGTGCCCTGGCCTCGGAGGCCCGCGGGGCGGGACCTGGGGGCGCTGGATGTGGGGGGGACTCGTGGGTGCGACAGGGGCATGCAGATCTAAGTCCACTCCGTGCCGCCCGTGCACACGGGACAGGAACACACTCTCGGTTACTCACGTAGGCAAAAGATGGGCCTTGCTGCGGTCAGACAGTACAGCATGGAACAAACGTCAGCGTTACTCCACTCGGGCGGGCTTCACCCCCCCCAACAGCCCGTCTCCCCCAGGCGGCAGGACGCAGCTCCTCGCCCTCCTGGTTCCCCTTCTATTTAGTTCCCTCCCTCTGCTGGTCACTAGTGGCCTGATGTGTCCCAGGTTGGCTGTGGTTGTAGGACCACAGTGGACTTCAGGTTTTAGATACCAAGGATTGAACCCAAGTGTGCGAAACCACTGAACCAGGTCCCCAGCATTTTTTTTTTTTTTTTTGAGACTATGTCTCACTAAGTTGCTTAGAGCCTCACTAAATTACTGAGGCTGGCCTCAAACTTGCAATCCTCCTGCCTCAGCCTCCCAAGTTGCTGGGATTAGGGGCATGCGCCACCACACCCAGACACCGTGAACCCTTTGATACAGCAGCTGTCAAGATCGCTTCTGAGATGTGCTGCATGTGCAGGGGAGCAGCAGGCCCTTGGTGAAGTTGGTCACTATTAGTGTCACTTCTCATTTTTACAATGCAGGGCAAAGGAAGGCAGCAGGAAGCCTCCACACACCCTGGGGACATTGGTCCCTGGTCCCTGCACACTGGCTGAGAACCAACTTGCCAGGCACAGATCTGACAGGCCAGGCCTTGGGTCCCCAGAGCCACAATAGGCGTCCACCCCAGGCCTCCCGACAAGCTGGCCGCAGTGATCGCCAGGGTCACCTAAGGGCCTGAACGAGGTCTGAGAGGCAGGAAATGGTGACACCTGGCTCAGCTGAGAGCTCTGTCCTGCCACCTTCCTGTCCCCAGACCAGCAGACAGGGGTGCTGGCAAGACTTGGGTCCTGCTGCCTGGCCGCTGTCCTGGGTGACCGAGGCAGGGTGGGCAGGGGGAAGAAGCCTAGGAGAGATGGCCCCGGCCCGAAGCCCCTGGTCTAATGCTGACTCCAGGGTCCACGGGGTCATTTGGTGACTCTTCTCCATTTGTCTGGAAGCTCCATAATGTCAACCGCACCTCACCCCGGGCCTCACCCCCAGCCTCGCCCCCAGCCTCGCCCCCAGCCTCACCCCCAGCAGGTCTGGCATACAGTAGGGGATTCAGCCCATGAAACTGAGGGGCACTGGACCAGAGCCTCTCCCTAGGGGTCGAGGACAGGGAAGAAGGAGCCACCCAAAGTGCACTCAGCCCTGGGGATGTCGGAGAGCCATTTAAAGCAGTAGTCCTAGTTGAGTGACTGTGTCCCACCCCAGGTGACACCTGCCGGTGTCTGACACCTAGGTGGTCATCACTACGGAAGGGGAGGGTGCTATGGGAGTGGGCAGAGGTCAGAGGCACTACTAACATCCTGGTTGTCAGGACGCCCCCCCCCACTAAGGATGTCACCTGCTGCAAAATGACAACAGGGCTCCGTGAGTGACCCTGGTGGGAAGCCCCTGTGGAGGGCAGGAGGCGCTGCCGCGGCAAGGCTTGGGCACTCCAGCCGCGAGGGCCCAGGGCAAGGGCGGTGAGCGTGGCCCGAGTGCTCAGCCGCCCCCCTGCAGGGTCGCCACTCACCGTGATGCTCGTGTCCTTCTTGCCCTTGTGGGAGGAGGCCACTACGGCCAGGTACTGGATGACCTTCTTGGTGTTTTCCGTTTTGCCGGCTCCAGACTCGCCTCTGAAAGACACGGGAACTGTGACCCCGTGAATAAGGTCCTTTCCCTGGGTGCTGGGAGTCCAGCAGAGCCCGGCGGTCACTGCTTTCCTAAAGGGAAGATCGAGGCTCCCAGAAGGGGTGTGACTCACCCAAGGACCGATGGCCAGCATCGGCACCTCCCCAGAGGATGCTGGAAAGGTCGGACGAAAAGAGTGGAAAAGAAAACCTGGGTTTTGCTATCAAGGTCCAAACCCAGGTCTATTTGCAATTGTCCACGTTTAAGACGTCACTTGTGGGGTCAGACCCAGAGGGGCAGGAGGACGTCAGGGAAGGGCATGAGCACCTCCCAGAGCAGGTCCTAAAGGCCATAAGCTCCTCTTGCAGAACAGAACTGGGCAGGTGGAAGCCCTTTCATCCTCTGGGGAATCCCACCTGAGCACCGGGTGGCGGGCCAGGGACCTCAGCCAAGCATCAAAGCATAGATGGGGCTGATGTAGGTCCTACTCAAGTGCACGTGACTGAGACAACGCCCCGCTGATGAGACCTGTCATCAAAAGAGGGCCCCTGGAACGGCAGGCTAGGTTTCCAGCCAAGATGGCCTTCTGGAGTCAGCTCTCTCTCTGGGTCCTCAGGGGTCACCACGGAGGGACTGCTTCCCACAAGGGCTGCAGAACTCTCGGGCTCCCCAACGCCTAGTGGAAGGGAAGGTCAGGGCCTCCACCAACGTTTCCTCCCTCCCCGTCCACTTGTTTGCTTTCTTTGCCTAAACTCCCATTTTCTGAGCTCCCTCCCTTAATGTTCTAATATAAGAGATTTTTTTTTTTTTTTGAAGTCTGGAAAAGGATCCATCTGCCCCAGGTTGGCCTGAGGTTGTCTGGGCAGAGCCAGGGCCACCAACCCGGCAGCAATGCTTCTTCCTAATTTGGGAATGAAGACATTAGGTGGTTTTTCTTTTTTTTTTTTTTTCTTTGCTGAGGACCCATTAATAACTTTGCTCAGAGCGAAAAGAAAGGAGAGAGAAAATACATGCCCTGAATGGCGCCCAGCCCTACGGATCTCCAAGTCCGGAAACCGAGTGTCAGACGGCCAGGAATGACGACACCTGTCCCACCAGCCTTCGTGCCGTCCCCTCCCAGCCCAGTGGCCTTACTCATACGATCTCACGTGGCCTCAGAGGCAGACTGTGAGATGGGAAAATGGGGGTTTTATCCCCATTTTCCCGAACAGGATAAGGCTTTTTAAAAAAATTTTAGTTTGAACAATAGAGTTGATCTTTTTGCAGGTGTGGGCAGGACTTCACTAACAGTGTCACACGCAATCTCCTTCATCGTCTTCCTGCCCACCATGCCTGGAGGCAGGACTGCCTGCCTCCACCTGAGACAGGATGGAGATCCAGCTCAGAGCCGTAACTCGCCCTGGGTCGCCCAGTGGGTGGGGCACAGCCAGAGTGCAAAGTCGCGCCTCCGACTCCAGTGCAAGCAGAGCTCTTTTTACTACATTCCAGGACTCGGGCCCAGCTCTTTGGGAACTTGCTCAGGCCAGAACGGAACGGGAAGAAAAATTAGTGTTTTTTGAAAGCCTACTATTCTGCACCAGGCACTGGGTCCACCAACCTTTTCATTTACATCTCCCCATCATCTGACGGCGTTATTAATTACCCTCATCATCTGCCCGGGGAAACCAAGGCTCAGAGAGGTTGAGTAAATTTTTCCCGGTCACAACTGCTCCTGCTGCCACACAGATAGGAAATGAGGGAGGAACAGGATTTGAACCCAGGTCCTCTTGACACCAGAGTCCATGTGCCTTCTATGCTTTTGAGAAATAGGAAAGGCAGAAGGAGGTCCCAGCCCTGCTCCTCCAGAGGTATCCCATGTGTTCTAGGAATCTTGCCTTAATCGGCTCTCGGTAAACAGTGATCAGTGAGCGAAGCCACTCAGTCATTTACACCATAGTATAAATTTGTCTAATCGGGTCAATGTCAAATTATGCGGTAAATTTCACTCCAAACAGAAGGAGCTAGGTTTGGATCAGAGCAGGAGGAAGAGGAGGGAAACTGGGGCAGGAAACCGCCTGTGTGGGTGGTCCTAAGATCTGAGCCGTCCAGAGGGCGGTGCTCACCAGCCACGTGTACAGAACACGGTCTTCCCGCAACACATCTGTGTCCTGGGGGCTGCTCCCCACCTCTCCTTCCCACAATTCCCTCCTTTCCTGCCTCGCCACCTCTTGTGCACGGCAAAGATGTCAGTGGCCAAGGCTGTCCACTCTGCCAAAGGGAAGCGGGACGTTGGAATCTGTTCTCCCTGCTTGGCTCGTCGGCCTCCAAGCTTCACTGATAAGAACCAACTGTCCCAGGAGGCTCTGCCAGAGAAAGTGCTGGGCTGCGGCGCGTGGGTGTCTGAGGGCCACCCACGGGGCTGCTTCAGCAAGGTCAGTGTCCTGCCTTCGGTCACCCTTGAGCTGGGGGTGCAGAAGCCGCTCTGCTCTGAGTCTTGCCCTGGTTCCCAGGACCTTGGTGCCCAGCTCCCGCTGTCTGGAGGATCCGGACCTGAGCAGATACAGCCTCCTGGCCTTGCAGTGACCACACTGCCAAGTCCTCAGTCGGTCCAGTAGCTGGAAGGAGCCACCTGATGCAGTTAACCCCAGCCCGGCAGGGCCAGCTTCATGGATGTACAACCTTTCCAGTCCCACGGGGCCACCCTGAGAGGGCCCTGTGCTCAGTTTAATGCTCCGAGGTTGCCACCTTGAAATTCCCAATACTTTTTGATCAAGGGCTCTGTCTTCACTTTGTGTGATTTTACCTATTGTGTGGCTGGGCTCAGCTCCCAGGGTTGAACACCCTCTCCAACCCACCGCAGCCTGTTGCCCACTCTTGGTAAGGAAACCAGATGGGCTCTGAAGCTCAAAGCTGGTCCATCCCTGCTCCTCTTATGACCCCAGCCTCTGCTGCCAGCCTCCAGGGCCCTCTGGCCATTGTGCTGTCCAACTCCTATGCATCCCGCAAAGCCCTGTGAAGCCCTGCCTCTATTCTGAGGACCACCTCCAACTGCCGCTGGCAGAAGCAGTGCCTCCCCACTGCAGCATCACCTGCAAGAAGGGCACAAAGAGCTCCCAGCCCAGACTGTTGTCATTCAGATCCCTGCTCTCCTGGTTGCTGTGTGACCTCAGGCAAGTCATTGAACCACCTTGTGCCTCAGTTTCCTTATCTACAAAATGGATATCATAAAACCCACTAACCTTGCATGACTGTTAGGAGGATTTAAGGAGTAAATATATAGAAAACAGAACAGTAGCTGGGTGCGGAGGCGCACGCCTGTCATCCCAGCACTTTGGGAGGCTGAGGCAGGAGGATAGCGAGTTCAAAGCCAGCCTCAGCAATGGCAAGGCGCTAAGCAACTCAGTGAGACCCTGTCTCTACATAAAACACAAAATAGGGCTGGGGATGTGGCTCAGTGGTCGAATGCCCCTGAGTTCAATCCCTGGTATCCCCCCCAAAACACAAAAAAACCCCAAAACCAGAATGGTGCCTGGCACACCACAGTGCCAATCATCATGACCTTCACTCGCGGCCACTTCCTCCCTCGTGCTCACATACTGTCTGTGTCGTAGGCCTTTTCGGTTCGTGCTACCATGAAACACAAATCACTTGGCCATTTCTCACTGTTTAAGCCAGGAGTCCTCAAACCGCCTCTGTAGAGGGCCGGACGGTCAACATTTAAGGTCCTGTGAGCCACAGTCTCCATGGCAACCACATGCTCTGCACTGTAGCAGGAAAGCCCATGGTGAACACATGGACATCCACGTGTTCCAATAAAGCTTTATTTATAAAATGCAGACGGGGGCCGGATACGCTCCTCCAGCCAGTGTGCCAATCTCTGGTTGAAGTTCCTCAGCCCCCACCAGCCTGCAGGCCTCGCCCTCCTCCTGACCCAGTCCCCTGAACCCACGTGGCTCTTTCTCAGTCCAGGGACACTCCATGCTCTGTCCCTCTGCCCAGGGCCTCCAGTCTCTCATCCTGGATGGACCACCTGCTGGACAGAACACAGCTCACGTCCACCAAGGACACCGCTCAGTTTCCAGCCTCCAGGTGGCAGTCACCCGTGGCAGGCGCCGGCCCAACCCGGCTTCTCCTGAGGGCCTACGGTCCCGTCAGCTCCCCTCTGCCACCAGCCTGGGGCCCCTCGAGCCTCTGGCCACCTTCAACCTCCACCGAAATTCAACCTAATAAGGACAGTCATGTGGCTGGTGGCTCGGGGGTGGCTGCATTTAACAAGCTGCACGGGTAGGGATCCCCTTCCTGCAGTGGCGGTGTGACAGCAGTGCTGAGGGGACGAGGCCCTGTCCTCCCCATGCCGGTCTTGCTTTCCAGCAAGGGTGACAACAGCCACAGAGTGAGCACATCATGCAGGTCGCTGAGGTGGCCTCTGATGCCACCCAGGGCTTGGCCGAGAAGACGGGGGCAGGGAAGGAGCCGACCCCGAGGTGCCCTGGGGCCACCTGGGAAGGCAGCGGCAGGGCACGCCAGGCAGAGGCAGAGTGACGGCAAAGGCCCCGCACGGACAGTGTGCAGCCCCGTGTGGCTGGACACCAAGGGATGGGGACAGCAGTAAGTGACAAGCCCAGGAAGGCAGGGCTGGGCCGTGGACCATCTTGCAAGCTGCAGGGAGGAGCCTGGGGTCTGTTCCAGTGGCCACAGGAGCCATTTCAGCACAGGAACGGGTTTTAGAACCAGTGGGACAGAAAATCAGACCGCAGGGTGGACCGGCTCGCGGGAGCGAGGAGGTGGCAAGAAGCTAGCACCACACTCAGCCCCTCCGGGCGACTCCTCCAACCCTCCCTCATGGACTGGATCTGAGGTGTCCCCAAAGCCCCTGTGTCACCACAGGAACGCTCAGAGGTGAGCTGACCAAGGGCTGTGGCCTCTCAGCATTCCCAGGCTGGACAGACCAGGCGGTGGCTGGCAGGCGGGGTCCCCTGGGCTGCCCTGGGAGGGCGCATCTGCCCGCAGCCACCAACAGAGCAGGGGTCCTGCACAGCTGTCCACGATGACGTGCGGCCTCACCGCGGGCCCAGAGCTGAGGACTCGGTCCACCATGGGCTGAGCCTCTGAAAACGTGAGCCTGGGAAAACCCAGCCTCCCGCTGGCCGCTCCGGCCAGGCGTTTCAGCCACAGTGACGATGAACTCACTTGCCCTCACCACTCAACTGGCGCTTCTTGTCCCTGTTTTTCAAATGGGGAAAGGGGCTTGGAGGTGGCCTGCGACCTGCTTCTGAGCATGCAGGGGGCTGGGGACGGGCTGGAGCTCCCCAGAGGTGCGCCCTGGGGTCTGCACTGGACCACTCCACACTGATGGGCACCTACCGAGGATCCTGGAGGGATGTTCTCACGGTGGACACTGGATAGGTGGGTGGCTGGAGTGTGGCCACATGGGAGGAGGAGGCTTAGGAGCTGTGGCAGTGGCCTAGGCGAGAGGTGACAGGCCACACTAGGGAGAGGCCATGGAGTTGGGGGTGAGGACCACAGGTGGCCATCTATGTTAGCTACAGTTAACTTCGATAAAATGCAGTTTCTGGGTCACACTCTGGCCACATTGGGAGTGCTCAGAAGCCACTGTCACCGTCCTGTTAGACAGCACAGCTCTGGGTGCAGCAGAACCTGCTGCTGGTGGAGGCTCCGGGGCAGAGGGCAGGTACCTGCTCTATCACCCGCACAGCCTCTTCCTGAGCTCAGCTCAGAGAGGTTGAGTGAATTGTGCAGGGTCACACAGCTGGAGGCCACCTGGAAGATGTACTCTCGCTGCTCTCTTCTGCCACCACATTGAATGTCCTCACATCTTGGGAGATGACATGCAGCTCACACCGGGCCAGGCTCATAGGGACTCAATGGGCCCTTTCCCAAAGGTGCCCATGTCCTAGTTCCCAGAACCTATGGCTCTGTTGGCTTACATGGGCAGGGGCCCGGGAACTTAGCAGACGTGATGAAGTCAAGGATCTTGAGATGGGGGGACTCTTGGAACCCCCTGGGCGGAACCAAAATGCCCCAAAGTCTTAACGAGAGGCGGGCAGGAGGGCTGGAGGGAGTGCGGGGAGATGCTGACCTGTTGCTTTGAACTGGGAGCCAGGGACCACGAGCCAGGGACCACCTCGCTGAGCTGGCACGAGGCCTGGGGAGCCGCCTGGGTGCGCCCCTCGTTTACGCCCCCCACCGTCGGCTCTCCACTGCTCCTTGTTAAGCACCCAGCACTGCTTTCCCACGACAGGGGAGGAGCATCCCTCTCCCCACAGAGCCGATCAGGGCACACAGTCTGCCCGGCACCCGTGGGGACGGGTTCTGGGGCCTCCCGTGGCCACCCAGATTTGCAAACACCCCAGTCCTTTAGATCAAACGGTGCGGTGTTTGCACGTGCCCTGCGAACACCCTCACGCACGTTAGCCCACCTAAGACCCCACGCGGCGTAAATGCTGGTAGAGTTACATGTTGTAAAGTTTAGGGAATATGACAGGGAAAAGACGCAAATTCCCCCAAACAGCTTCTGATTGACTGACTGACTGACTGACTGACTGACTGACTGACTGACTGACTGCAGTACTGGGGTCGGCACCCAGGCAGCAAGCGCGGCCCCACTGAGCAGCTCCCCAGCCCTCCCCAAGACCTCGGTCCCCAGCTGGCTGGATGCAGACCTCCAGGGAAGGAGGGTTCACTGCAGCTACTCTGGGCAGATGGGGGCTCTGGTTTGCATTTTGATACTGACAGAAAATCTCTGCCCAGCTCCGACTCCTTTTCCTTCCTGTCCAGCTTGTGGTTTTCTGCAGAATTAGTAATCGCCTTCTTTCTGTTTTCTACCTATGTCGACCCCACACTTGTCACAAGCCATCTGGATCTTCCCCTGGCACCTCTCATCGTCTCCCCAGCACCCTTTGGGGCTCTTACTCAGCTCGTCCACCCCCCGGACCCTTGCCCAGCAGGGGTCCAGTGCTCACTGGCATGTCGTAAGTATTTACTGCCCGAATCTGTCTTTGCAAACTTGGGGTCTCAGGGAAAGCTGGAAGAGCAACTCTGAAAAGCAGAAGGCAGACTCTAATGTCGAGACTCAGATGCCACCAGGCATATGGGGGTTAGGGTGGCTCTGCAGGAGAGGCCTCCACAGGGTTCAGGTGGATGTGGTCAGTGCTGGGTAGGGTGGAGCACTGGGAACCCAAACACACCCAAGATGCCCCCCTCACGATCTGTTTCATAGGTTGCCTCTTGATTCCAGAAGAACATGGTACAAAGTCGCTCCACTTACGTGCACAGAATGGACTGGTCCTCCCGGTCTGCGAACAGAAAGGAAAGAGACATGAGTCAGCAGGAGCTCTGGGCTCAGGGTCCAGACCTGACTTCTCCCAGACCCTCCCACTCTCGAGCTCCTGCACTGGCCCTGCTGGGAGAGGCCAGGGCCAGCTGGGCTTCCTGCCCAGGGCGCAGGGGTCAAGACCAAGGCTAGCTGCAAAGTCCCAGAGGCAGCCCCGGGTGGTGCTGGAAGCTGACTCGTCCAGAAGGGACTGGGCACCCCGTCTGGTGAGTGTGGGGCTGGGGGTCCCAGAGACCCACCCTGCCCAGTTCAGGCGGTGCCCAGGACACAGACTTTGGACCCAGACAGCCTGGACTCCCAAGTGGCCACATCTCCACTGTGTGGCCTTGGGCAAACATTCTGAGGCTCACACACTGGGCGTTTCCTGCCACGGTGTCTGTAACAGCAAGACTGGAAGCCAGGCCTCTGGGTTGCCTGAAGACAGAAACCAGCCCTGGCGCCTGAGTTCCGGGCTTACTGGGCAAGAGGAAAGAGGAGGCCGGCCGGGGGGTAGATCAGAGGCAGAGTGCTCGCTGAGGTGGCACGAGGCCTGGGGTTCGATCCCCAATACCAGAAAGAGGAAAGAACGAGGCAGATCCTTCAAGGCCTGACGCAGAGCAATCTCCAGGACACACTGAGCTTAAAACGAGGGCCAGGAAGCCAGGCAGGGACTCGGGTGTACCTTTGCTTTTTGAAGCGTGGCTTCTGCATCGCGCACACAGCGTGTTTGTAGATACCCGCACCCACAGGTACTCGTGCATGGGTGGAGGACACAGGTGCTCGTTCAGGACGGGGTTACGAGCCGGTGATTGTAACTATTGGGAATGCGCCCCATCCCCCTGACCCCACGGCTGAGCCACCCAGCCCACTGTCGAGCTCCAGCTGTGTCCCCTCAGGACTGCAGGGCTGTCTGGAGCCACAGCTTGAAGCTGCCCAGCAGCAAGAGAACAAAGCCACACATGGCCAAGCCTGGGAAAGGGTCATGATTCAAATTCCAGGTCCAGTCCCTACAAAAACAGCCTGGCTCCCGCCCCACCATGAGGATGAAATCGTGTATGGCAACCACGTCCCTTGGGGACCATCTGTACCTGAAGCTGCTCAGGCTGCTGCTGACGGGGGTTGCCCGAGGAGAGGGTCGGGGACAGGGTGGAGCATGGAGACACACTCTCGCCCCATGACTTCCACTCTGCACTGTGAAGACCCGTGGCCTTTCCCTCATGCCACCAAAATTGGCCGAGGAGAGAAGAGCTCGCACTGCACCTGATAAAACCATTAGGACCACAGGCTTGGAAACCAGACCAGAAACAGCAGGGGCCCCGTGTGTCCCACAGGCCTCTGCACCAGGTGCTGGGCCAACACCACCGTTCAGCCCTCAGCAGCCCTGGAGTGGACATCGGCATTGCTTCCGCTATACAGATAAGGACAGTGATGCTCAGAAGCAGGGGACTTTATGCAGTCACCACGGGGGGAGGGCCAAAGCATGACCCCCCAACAAAGCCATGAACACTGGGGACCTCAGGGCTGAGAGGTCACTTAGAATAAGGGTCTTGCAGATGTAATTAAGGTAAGGATCCTCCAACATCAAGGACTGGGTTCTTATTTATGAGAGAAGAGAGCTCAGACATGGGAGGCAGCAGCAGAGCCTGGAGTGGCTCACCCACAGGCCAGGACCCCAGGGACTGCTGGCAGCCACCAGAAGCCAAGAAGAGGCTCCCCGGGAGCTGCATGGACAACAGCTCTGCCAGCACTTTGGTTTCAGGCCTCCGGCCTCCAGAACTGGGAGAGAAGACATTTCTGATAAGCCACCAGGTTAGTGGTCATTTGTTACAGCCGCCACAGCAAACTGATACAGCTGCTCCCTTTGCTAGAGAGTGGCAGGCATCATCTCACCTTCCTGGGGCGCCCACACTCGCCCCTGCTGGCACTTCCTTACAAGACAAAAACAGGAAGGAAACAATCAAACCTTACTGTCCCCAGCACTCTCTGGGGAAAGACAAGTCAGCGTCACCCCTTATGCACAGGAGACCATTCTGGCTGGCCCAGCAATGCAGGCCTGAGGACCACAGACCTGTGCCTTCCATGCCCGCCCAGCGGGAGAAACTGAGGACACAGCATCTCGGAAAATGAGTTAGAAAATGGATCTAGGCATCTGGCGGTGGCTCACGCCTGTCATCCCAGCACTTTGGGAGGCTGAGGCAGGAGGATCATGAGTTCAAAGCCAGCCTCAGCAACGGTGAGGCACTAAGCAACTCAGTGAGACCCTGTCTCTACATAAAACACAAAATAGGGCTGGGGGTGTGGCTCAGTGGTCAAGCGTCCCTGAGTTCAATCCTTGGTACCCCCCCCCCCAAAAAAAAGGATGTAGGCAGGATGGGTAGAGGGCAAGGGTTGGAAGAACCAGGCCTCTGCGATTAGAAGCCAGGCGGGACACAACCCCCAGGGGCCTCCTCTATTTTAAGGAACAGCGCTAAGATGGCAGATGGACTGTCTGGCTCCATCTGCTCAGGGAGTGGGCAGACTCTCCCAGCAGCCTGGCAAAGCCCAGCCCCAGCACAGGAGAGATTTATAGGATCAGAGGCTCCAGGGCCCCGGGGGGGGGGGGGCACAGGCTCCGTGCGGGGGCCACTGGGAGACCTCTGGCCTGGGACCTTCCCATCGGAAACACAAGCTGGGAAGCACACGGAGGGCTGGTGTGGGCAGCAGGGCACAGGGAGGGAGGGGTGGCGGGCACTGTTTGCCAACCTGGTCGTGCCTGGAGCATGGGGAACACGATGCCCTGGGCTTGCCGATTCCTTCCTGGGCCCCCGCCGTGTCTGGCTGCAGAGCAGATCTCAGAACTGAGGAGCCAGGTCTGCGCAGGAGGTCCTTCTGCCCCCAGCGCCCCGGCCTCTTCTCCTGCACAATTTCAGTCCTTTTCATGGCAGTGAGGTCCTCACAGCATTCACCATTTCAAAACAGGTGACTCGGTGCATTCTGGTATCCTCACAGGGTCCTATGGCACCACCTCCATCGAGCTCCAGGACACTTTGTTACCCCCAATAAACCGTGGTGCCCATTAAGTCGCTGCTCCCCACGTCCCATTCCCTGGCACCTCTGGCAGCCACCAATCTGCCTTCTGTCTACAGACAGACCTCACCTGGAACTTCACAAGCAGTGGAGTCCTATCATGTGGTCCTTTGGGCCAGGCCTCTCCCCCGGCACTGGAGATTGAACCCAGGGGTGCTCCTCCACTGAGCCGCATCCCCAGTTCTTTTTATTTTTTATTTTTTTAAAAATATTGTTTTAGTTGTAGATGGACACAATGTCTTTATTTTATTGCTTTGTATGTGGTGCTGAGGATCGAACCCAGGGCCTCATGCGTGCGAGGCAAGCACTCTACCGCTGAGCTACAGTCCCAGCCCTCTTTTTATTTTTTGACTTGAGACAGGGTCTCACTAAGTTGCTGATGCTGGCCTTGAACTCGCCATCCTCCTGCCTCACCCTCTGGGATTGCAGGTGGGTGCTACTTCATTTCTTTTTGTGACTGAATGACACTCTGCTGTACGGACAGGCTAGTTTCATTTCTCCCTTCTTCCATTGATGGAACCTGGGTTGCTGTGAACAATCATGTACAAATTTTTCAGTGAGTACTTATTTTCAGTTTGGGGGTGTAGACTGTAATCTGTTCTTCAAACAGCATCTGGGGAGTCACCTCCTTCATGATGCTGCCTCTGATGCATACCTCTCTGGAGCTGAGACAGGGGCCTTTGCATGGTAACCCTACATGGCTGCCTTGGACAGTGGGGCGACTTGCACACTGCACAACTCTCAAGGGGACTGCTCACATTGGTCATGGTAGATCTATATGTTCATTCAAATAATTTTCCAGCAGATGGAGGCAGAACAGTGCCTCTTTCTAACTCTACTAATGTGCTACATGGTTCAGGGTGGTCCCGGCTCCCACAGTCCAAAGGTTCTCTCTATTATACCAACTAACCTCCCCATGGTTGTTATTTAACCTGTCTCAATACTTTTGGGGGTAAAGGTACAGATTGTATGATAATGGACGATCATGATACGGCATTCAGAGTTTTCCTTACTTTTTTCCAAGTTTGGTAAAAACCGTGGTAGTTTTCAGGATTTGTAATAGCTAAGAAGTGGCAACAGCCCAGATGTCCGACAGCCCAGGGGCGAGCACATACAGTGGGGCTTCCCCGTACAACAGGATGTCATCCAGCAAGGCCGGGGCAGGCCCTGACACATGATGAGCCTGAGGACATCACGTTAAGGGAAAGAAGCCTTCACCAAAGCTCACGGTGTGGGATCCAGCTCACAAGCATCGTCCAGAGCAGACGAGCCTAAAGACACAGACAGGGGGTGCTGGGGGCTGGGCTGGAGTGTGGGTCAACCTCCAGGGGGCACATCTTTTTGTGTTGATGGAAATCTAAAATTAGAGCGCCATGATGGCTTTATGACCCTGCAAATCCACTAGTAACGGGGAAATCGTATCTTCAAAGTTGATGAATGTGTGGTGCATAAATGATACCAAGCGATGTTTTTTTGCAAACTGTTCATTTTGTGCCCTCTCTGAATCGAGACATCTGACTTCCCACCCCTCAGATGTGTCCAGCAGCTTTCCAACCGTTACCACACTGTTTTTAATGCTTCCCCTGGAAGCCCGTGAGCTCCTGAAGCTCAAGGGTGGCAATACCTGATCTGGGAGCCCAGAGCACAGCCCGCAGCGGGCGCTAAGGGGCGCGCATTGACCTGGAGCACAGGGCGCAGGGGCCGTCTCTCAGAGGAGGCTGAGGCAGAAGCGGGGTGAACACACATCCAGAGGGCACTGCTGTGTTCACTCAGCAGAGGAGTCCTGAGGCCCTACTGTGCGCCAGGCTGGAAACAGAGTCAATAGGCCCTGCTTATCTTTGTTTTTCGGAAGCTTGTGATCTAGCGCTGGTTCTGATGGGCAAAGAAATGACCTGAGGCTGTGGCAGTGGGGACGTGGCCAGTGCTGGGAACGGGCAGGGTGGCTTTGAGGTCCTCTCAGACACAGGAAGGCCTGTGGCCTCAGTGACCAGGGAGCTACCCCAAGAGGGACGCATACAAGCCGGGCGGGTGGCCACGCCTGTAATCCCAGCACTTAGGGAGGCTGAGACAGGAGGATCGCAAGTTCAAAGCCAGCCTCAGCAATGGCGAGGCACTAAGCAACTCAGTGAGACCCTGTCTCTACATAAAACACAAAATAGGGCTGGGGATGTGGCTCAGTGGTCGAGTGCCCCTGAGTTCAATCCTAAGTACCGGAAAAAAAACCAAGGATGCATACAAATCCCAGGCCCAGGCAGAGCATTCCACACAGGGGCCTGAGACCTCGCGGCTCAGAGGCAGGAAAGGACACAGCACCCCCGTCCCCCCGTGAGGATCTGCAGAGCAGGAGCCCAGGAAATGCCACCAGCACAGCCTCGCCTCCCGGCAGAGCCCTGGTATCCGGGTTCCTCACCTCATCCCCTCCCCTGCCCTGCCTGGGGGTCTGCCTTGGAGTCTGGGGGTGTTCAAAGAGACAAAGAGACAAAGAGCCCCAGTGTTCTCCCCAGTGGTGGCGCAGAGGCCAGGACTCTCAGGAGGTGCCCAGCTCCCCACAGACCGGCTATTTCGGCCGGATCCCAAGCACCAGCTCCTGGCTGGGGCGAGAGTCCTGCAGGCCGACCATAAAAGGCGAAAACCGAGCTGGGGCTGAGAGCCAGCACAGGCTCTGCTTCTCTCCCTTCCTTCTCGTGCCAGGCTGCTTGGGACCCGGGGAGAAGAGCCAAGCCCACACCCCTGCGGGGTCGTCCCTACTCCAGGCCAGTGGAGACGGAAGGACCGTCCACACCATGTGCAGGAAGGCGCTCCCCGCTACCGCCCCACGTGAAGGCAATGCCGGGGCACCTGAACCTCTGCAAGGTGAACCTGAACGAGTCCAGTGCCTGGCCCCAAAGGGAAGATGACAGCTAACCTCCACCGGCCCTGTCCTGCCCAGTCACCGAGCCCCCAGCTGCTGTCCAGGTGAACCCTAGTAACACCTGGAACAGGCAGTTACCACCCTCCAGGGGCCAGCGAGGAAACAGGCTCAGAGAAATGCGAAGCCAGAGCCAGGATTTGAACCCAGGGCCAGAGCCACACCTGCACTGCTCCCTGCAGGTTGGGGCCCTTCCCCAGTCCCCCCTCCACCACTCTCCCCGGGCAGGCTCAGGTAGAGGCTCCCGAACCCACAGGAAGTCCTGGCCTCTTAAAAGCAGAACTGAACAACAAAGGGACTTGGGGAGAAGGAAGACCAACCCCCTGGTGGCCTCAGACTCCACTGGCCACATTGCCCCACCAGCCTCCTGGATGTCACCCTAAGCTTCCTGGCGAAGCTCCCCCTGCCCAGGATGGGCCCCACGGGGTAGCCCTGCTGCAGCCCCCTGGGCCTCTGCAGGGCAGGTTCATCCCTGAAATGATCCATTAACATTCGCTCGCCCGCCTGTGCCTTGGTCAGCGCAGGTCCCCAGCTGATCCTGCTGAGTGAACGAGGGGACAGGCACCAGATTCCCTGAGGCTGGGGAACACATTCACACATACCCAAGAAGGAGCAAGTGTTCAAGTATCAATCCACTCTCTGGAGCCTGTGTGCTCCTCCAGCTCAGCACGGATTATTTTTAAAAAATTATTCCCCTTCGCTCACTCCTATTCCAAGACGCCATAAGCACCAAAGAACGCGAGCTCTTGGTGATAAGTCGGAACCCTGCTGGGGCCTGAATATTGGTACCCCCAAAATGCACATGGGAAAACCTGATCAGTAAGGTAACGATGTAAGGAGATGGGGTTTTAGAAGGCAGTTAGGTCGGATGGGATCAGTGCCCTCCATCAAAGAGGCCCAGAGAGCGAGCTAGTCCCTTCCAGCATGGGAGGTCATGGCCATCTATGAGGAGGAGGGCTCACCAGGACCCTATCATGCTGGTGCCCTGAATTTGGGACTTCCTGGCCTCCAGAACGGCAGGCAGTACATTTCTCACACATACAGTGGGTGGCATATGAGTTGGTTCGTGCAGCCTGAGCTAAGACAAGTGCCAACCTGCTACTCCGAAGACTGAGCCAGAGCCCCTGCTGCCCACCGCCACCTGGCAGGCCAGACACAGCCGAGCACACTGCAAACCTCCTAGAGGAAGACGGGCATGGCACTGCACCCCGTTTTGGAGACGTGTCTGCAGGAAAGCCATCCCTCGAGCAGAGCAGTGTGGGGTTACTTCCCAGCCCCACCTCCTGGGAAGGCCACCTCTGCCTCCCCAAGCTTCTTTCTTTACCAGGAAAACATACAGTGTAGAAATAGAAATGGATAAACAGGGTAGAGAGCCGAGTTCAACTCCTTTCTAATTACAAGGTGCCATGGTCTGAATGTTTGTGTCTCCCCAAAATTCTTATATTGAAATCCTCTCCCCAAGGTGCTGGCATGAGGAGGTGGGGCCTCTGGGAGGTGATTAGGTCACAAATGGGAGCTCATTCACCCCTTCTCCCTCGTGAGGGCCCAGTAAGGCTCCCCCTAGGAGCCAGGAAACAGACCCTCTCAAGACACCAGATCTGCGGCACCTTGACCTTGGGCTTCTCAGCCTACAGAACTGTGGGAAATAGACCCCTGTTGTTTATAAGCCACTCTGTCTAAGGAATTTTGTTATAGCAACCAAAACAGATGAAGTCCTGAGGCCTGCGCCAGTCCCTCAGGCTTTGGCTTTGTTTTTCTTCTATGAAGTGGAGGAACCATCTTCACCAACTAGCATGCTGCCTAGGAGAGGAGAAAACGTTCCCAGCATGGCAGGTGGTGATGGTCTCCATGTTTATTCTCAATTCTCGGGCCAGGTCACTTGGCAGGTAGAGCCTCAGTTTCTCCAATCTGTCAAGTGGGGAGGCAACTGCCTGCTCTGCAGGTGAAGGCCGAGCCCTTTGGGATTCATGGAGCAGGAAGCCAGGACCTGGCAGGGCCCTCCTCCCTCTCCTGCGTTCCACAGCAGCCTCTGGGGAGTTGGGTGAGCGTGACCCAGCCCCGGGGCCTGCCAACCAGGCACAGAGGGACACAACTGTGTGTGGGAACCTGCGAGGCCCAGAGGGCAGTTTGGATGACCCGCCTGTGCAGACTTATCTCAGGCTTGGAGAGGACTGGGCCCAGGGCCCATGCTGGCCTGGCGGCTGTTTTGATCCCCTGGGAGTGGCTGGTTGGTGCTAATGAGGTGAAGACAAGACATTTCTGGTGACTGGGCAGCCAGGCACAGCCTCCCATGTCCTCCCTGCCCCACCAGGGAGCGCTGGGGGGAGGGGAAAATCCCAGGTGGACCTGTGCTGCTTTCCGTTTACCACGAGGTGTCCTGAGCTCAGCTCCTGCCTCCCAAGCTCGGGGCCCACACCCAGGGAAGATGTGAGAAGCTGGACCTGCAGGAGCAAAGAGCCTCCCAGGGGACAGGGACCCTGCAGCAGCTCTGCCCCAGGCAAGACTTGGATGTCAAATAGACCAAGTTCAAATCCATCTGTGATATTTATCTGACCTTCAGCAAGTTAACTTCTCTGAGCCTCAGTTTCTCCAGTTACAAAATGGGGCTAAACCTAGCGGCTGCCCAGCACTGGATCACCAACCAGCCCTGGACACCCACACTTCTGGTGCATGGGTGCACCCATACTCAGAGGAAGGATTTGATATTTGCCATTTTGTAAAAACCATTATGGTGAACATAAGAAAAATAAAAACATGGTTGACTTTCCTTATTTTTTAATTCGAGATCGCTTTTATTTTGGAGGACATATGCAGGCCCCATATTAATTTGGGGATTGAATTTTAAAGGTCTTCACCTACTCCTGTCTGCCTTGTGGGTTTGAAGTTAAGGATTAATTGAACATGTTCCTGCGAAGCCCTGAGCATACAGCAAACATACAGTAACATCCCACGAGCATCACTGTCAATTCCTGGGAAAGGAAGTCAGGAGAGAATCTCCATGAGAGGACGGTGGTGAGCACACGTGCGGAGCTCTCTTTCCCCCAGACCTTACTGAAGTGACTGCAAAGGGATTTCCCAAAAGCCCATGCAACTTCAAAAACACCTATAACCTCACTCTGGAAGCCAAAAGATGGAAGGGCCAACCTCTCCAAGAGTGGAGGAGAGTCTGTGGGCACCAGAGGGACCTAGGAGGAACCCCAACTTCCCTAACTGCAGAATCCCGCATTCCTGGGAGGGCCAAAAGGGCAGTCAGTGGAGGTAATGAATGGCTGGGTCAGAAGATGGGGCTGATTCAAAGGAAATAAAATGCTAATACCTCCAGAGCACTTCCCCCTCCTCTGACCTGTTGCCAAGGTTACCTGCCTTCAGGGAATTGCTCCTGTTAACGGGTAGTCCTTGGGTGGCTCAGGTCCTGTCTCTACCCTTGGACTTCCTTTCCAAACCTTGGATCACTCCACTTATTGGTCATGTAGGCAGGATGGGAGGAGGCGGCATGAGAACAAAGGAAATCTGAAATCTATAAAAGGGGAGGACACCCCCACTCCCTTGGGCACCAGCTTTGGAGTCCCTCCTCTGCGGAGGAGTCTGTCTCTCTCTGTTCCACCCCTTAAGTAAAGCTTTTTGCTCTTGGCTGGGTGTTTCTCGGGTGTTCAGTCTTCAGCACTAGAGGAACAGACCTGGATCCCGATCCTCAACACCGGTATCATCTCCATCCCATTCCTACGCCAGGCCTCAGTAACAGAGCACCAGGGGCCTTTGGAAGAGGAGGAGCAGGAGAGAGAAACACAGGACGGGGTGGAGATCTGGTGAAGAAGCTGCAGATCCTCCAGGTGCTGTCTACACTCCTGGAGTCAAGTGACTGCCTTCCACACTCTGTAGGAGGAGGGGCATCCATCCTCCCGAGAGGGTTACCTGCAGGGACCCTCAATCCTGGGGCAGCAAGGACCACGCCGCAGGATGGAAGGTAAGCTGCAGATTTCATCCTAAATTTTGAAACCCCTGGTCTCTTTTTCAAGTAGATCCTCAAAATGATGCTAGGCAGATCTTTACCTGGCCTTCTCTGAAGAATCAGATCAGGCCAGGAAAGGGGACGGGAATGTCAGAAGTGCCATGGGAACAGCCCAGCTCCTTCCAACTAGGCGAAGGTCATCACCTGCAAGCTCTCTGCCTGCACAGTTCCCGCCAGTTCTTTGGTCCCCACACCCCCAGATGAACAGATAGCCAAGAATGAACAGATGCCTGGAGAAAGCCAGTAACAGGACAGCAAGAAGTCAAATCAGAACAGAAGATGCATGAAGGAGCATCCTCTAGACAGGCCATCACAGCCACAGAAAAGAACAGCACAAGAAACCTTCAGAAACCAGAATAGAGCTCTTGGAAATTAAAGAAAAGATATCATAAATTAAAAACTCAGTGGAAGGATCGAAAGATAAAGTTGAGGTAACTGCCCAGCAAACAATAAAAAAAAATAAGGATCTGGGTGTGGTGGCTCATGCCTATAATCCCACCAACTCAGGACGCTGAGGCAGGAGGATTCCAAGTGTGAGGACAGCCTCAGCAATTTAGTGAGGCCCCACACAACTTAGTGACCCTGTCTCAAAATAAAAAAAATAAAAGTGCTGGGGATGCAGCTCAGTGGTAAATGCCCCCAAAGTTTAATCCCCAGTACTAAAAAAAAAAAAAAAAAAAAAAAAGGAGGAGGAGGAGGAAAAAAAAAAGGAGTCAAAAGAACCAAGAGAAAGAAAACTCTGGGAACAGTTCAGAAGTTCCAGTACAGAACTGGGAAAACAGAACAGAGAACACAGGGAGAAAGACATAACCAGGGAAATAATTCACAAAAATTTCCCAGAATTTAAGGATGTGGATATGAGTTGACCAACTAAAGGTGCCCACTAAGTCTCCAGAACAACGGGGGAAACAAACCCATGGAAAGTCCCATCATCATGAATAGGAAGATAAAGAGTCGTCTAAACATTTCCAGAGTAGGAGAAGGAGCCTTTAGTTACAAAGAAAGGATCAAGAATCAGACTAGGTTTTAGCTTCTCAAAAGTAAAACTGAAGCTAGAGAACAAAGCAATTTCTTAAAAATTCTGAAGGAAATTTATTTCTTGTCAAAACATTTAAATCCAACTAAATTATCCTCTAAGTATTAGAGAAGCTTCTGATCTTTCGGATATGCAAGATCTCCATACATCAGGATCATACATATTCTTCCTTGAGAAGTTACTGGAGAAGGTGCAATTCAAACAGGAGACTAAGCCAAGGAATGGGAAGACATGGAAATTAGGGAACAAGGAATCCACCCAGAGAGCATCTGGAGGAATGTAATGAACATCGCAGATGACTGCTACCAGTAACAAAGACGGTTAGGTCAGGTCAAAAGTCTATAGTAGAGATTAGTTCAAGGACAAACTATCAGTGTGTGATTTCTGATACATTTCTGAGCATATTAAGACAAGAGTAACACATTTAGATGGAGAATTGGAGGCAGAATAAGTGATCGACTACATAGAAAACCAGGTTGAGGGGGGGAAAGAAGGCAACTGCTAACTCCAGGGAAGAAAAAAAGTCATACAGTAAAAGAAAAGTAATCACAAGACAGTGCAGAGATCAGAGCTGAATGATGCCTACATAAACTCTAAATAGCATTTACTATTATAGTCATAATAATGTAAACTGAATAGTGAGCTCATCAAAATTAAGACTAATTATATTGGGAACCTATAATATAAATGAGGCCCGTGTGAGGATGAGGCAGTCGGGGCAAATCATCATCCATGGTGAAAGTCAATAGGGGAAATGCAAAACTGAAAAAAATTTTAAGATATCAGTAAAATAGTCAAGTTATTTAAAGATATAGAGGCAAATATCAATGATAGGAGTTGATAAGGGTTACCTCTGGGGAAGGAGCAGAGGGAGGGCTATTTTTCTTAAGCTTGGAGGAGTTATTTGGCTCTATATCATCTGTATGGATACTCTTAATAAAAATCAAAACTGAGGTGTGTGAGATGCTACTATTTGTAGGGGAAATGGGAGAAAAAATAAACGTATCTGCTTACACATGCAAAATAATAGGCCTCTAGGAGAATACCTGATGTTATACTAGGAACCATGATCGTCTCCAGGGAGCTGAATGGGCATCTGACGCACAGGGGTTGGAAGAAGAAGGTGACCTTTTGAATGTGAACGTGCCATCTTCATAAAAGCACAGGGAAATGTAAAAGCTCACAGGATAGAATCTATACATACTTATACCTAAAATACATTTTTAAAATGCTTCTCTTGCCCCTTCCCTCTAAGGGTCCTGGCTTCCTTTTGAGAGGGATGGAGATGTGGACTGTGTCCAGCTCCCCTGGGGCAGCAAGGGGCCGAGCCCTCCAGCTTCATACGCTGTTCCCAGTGGGGACACCCTCCGGGTCCCGCTGTTACACACGTTGGTACAATGTCCTCCCAGGCTTCTGAAGCCTTGCCCCTCCTAGACAACTAATCCACCTATCTGATCCCACATATTCTTTCCTTTAAACAATTCTTATGGTTCTTCACTCACTCATTTAGTCATTCAACAAACGCTAACTGAGCTGCCTCTGCACACCAGGCACCAGCGAAATTACCAGAGATTCAAAGGTGAACATGTAGGCCGGGGTGCGGCTTACACAGCATCTGAGGGAGCTTATGGGTCCTCAGGGCTCAGGATCACCGTTCAGACTCCTCATTCTCTATCCAGAGAAGCTCTTGCCCTTCCCCACCTACCCTTTCAGTTCCCATCTCGTCCCTCAAAGGGCTTGAGGCTGCGGCTGCCCTGCCAGCTCTGCCTCTCTAGCTAGACAGAAAGCTCAGCATAGATCTCGGCCCAGGGACAATAGCACACAAGCCAGGAGCATCCCCAGTGGCGGCACACGCAGCACCTCCACCTCCCTCTACCAAACCCAAACTCCCACTTTACAAAGGAGAAACTGACACAGACGTGCAGAATTCTTCCCAAGCTTCCATTTTTCCTCCTTGATGTGTTTTTGAGCATTTTATTATCTTATATTTTGGAGTTCCCACCATACTGGTTATCAGAAAGCCTGGGTGATGGGAAAATGCCTGCGGACAAAGCAGCGGATGAACATCCAACTTTCGTGGGTGCCCGTACTCCGGCTGCCGTCTCCTAGGGCTTAGGAGGAGCCCCAGGAGCATCTCTAAGCAGTGTTAGCTGACTGTGCTTCCGTTTGCACACGGAGCCTGGGAGGCATGGACTGTAGGACCCAGGGGTCCTCGCCAGCCAGTACCACCTTGCCCGTGGTTAGGCATGTCCAGGGAAGCAGACACCAGCAGACCCTAGGAATAATCCTCAAAGGACTGACCACAGGGAGGTTGATGCGGGGGAGCAGCCTCCCAGGTCTACACTACCGCCGGCCCCACTCAGGGACTGCAGCCTGCTGATCACTGGGCTCCAACAGACCCTGCGATGACCTGAACACACAGCCACATGGCAGCTGTCACCACGGGGCAGTGTTGCCCAGAGTTGAGGAGCCTCGGAAAGGTCACGAAGAGAGTCAGGTCAAGCCGGGCGCAGTGGTGCACACCTGTAATCCCAGCAGCTTGGGAGCCTGAGGCAGGAGGATCTCAAGTTCAAAGCCAGCCTCAGCAACGGCGAGGCGCTAAGCAACTCAGTGAGACCCTGTCTCTACATAAAACACAAAATAGGGCTGGGGATGTGGCTCAGTGGTCGAGTGCCCCTGAGTTCAATCCCTGGTAGAAAAAAAAGAAAAGAGTTGGGTCAGTTCACACCTGGAGATCAGAGCATCGTCAGTATCCAGGCAAGAGGGACTCCGGAACTATGCTCTGCACCAATGTGATGGAGAAGCACCTAGGGACACCTGTGACCCCTGGAGTGAGTCTGCAAGAGTGGCCTCACTGTCCAGCACAAGCGTGGCAGGCAGGGGGTTCTGTTTTATGCTCTCACATGGTTGTGTTAACAAATGTTAAGCCCCCCCAGCCAGAAAAAAAAAAAAAACTTACTTCATTTTATACTCAAGCCAAGGACCAGCAGCTATTTGCAGTTATGACCAAATCCTAAACACACATAAGAAAAGGAAACACCCATTTTCTTAGTTTGCAATATCCTTCCTCAAGCCCAGAACCTCTCTCCTCTCCTCCACCACTGTGCATCCGGGAAACTCTGGTCTGTGCACTGAGTCACCTTTTTCTGGAGTCAATTATTTTCTGAGGGTCAAAGTCTTATTCATTTCGTACCATTCAGCTCGGTTAGCACATGAAAGGTCGCACAGCAAAACATCAGTGACAGTGACCTCTGGAGGACAGAATGATAGGTTCCGGCATATTCTCCTTTGCTTAAATATAGGTTTTGATTTTTACAGAATGAATTATGCTAAAGATTTTTAAAGTTACAAACACACATTTTCAGAGCACTGTCGCAATGCTTACCCATCTGTCACTCCCTCCCTATTCTCTCTTTCGAAGAATTTTATTTCATTCTAGTATTAGGATAAAATGTGCCTAGTGGGACCTCCCTCTGCTCCTGAAAAGAACCAGAAATGATTTAAAACAGTCGTGAACATCCCCTTTGCTAATGCTTGGTTTACAGGCTGGCATGTGACAAAGTTCCTCTTTGACTAGAAAGAAGGCGGTGGGGGGGATCCTAATACCTCACTTCTTTCATGCTTTTGGATATTATCACCTGAAAATGTGATGGCTGGATCGACAGCTTCCATTGTGTGACCATGAGGAAAAAGCCAAGAACCCCCCTCCAAAGCAGCTTGCTTTTGAACTGCTGAATCAAGCAACCCTGAAATCATCAACCTCTAGACTTCTTGTTATATAAGGTAATAAACTCCTATGGTTTAAGCCACTTGAGTTGGTTATGTTACTTGCAACCAAAAGCATACCAAAAGATGGGAACCTCCTAAGTTTGTGCTGCTCACCCTCCCAAAGCCGTGTGGGAACCACTTTTAAAACACTCTTTCATGGGAGAACACCCAAAATGCAATAATATCACAAATACACACCCTAATGCCTGGAGCCATTGCTTTAAACCAACACTCCCTCACCCCCGTTGCACCACTAGGACTGACCCTGCAAGGCTCCATCTGCTGGTCTTTGGGGGTAATGGCAACCCTATGTCTGGAAGGATCAGGTTCTGCCTTGGAGCCTGGCTAACTGCCAGCAACTTGGGACACTTCTACCTGAACCCTTCTGCCTTGGGGAATGGTACCTCCTGGACACACCTAGATTCCTGCCCTTCAGGAATTCCCAGCACCAGGCTCCCCTCAATTCCAAGCCTCTGTGTTCCCACGGGCTGTATTTTCCACTTGCGGCTTCACGCTGGTGTTCAAATGTTTCAGAATTTGCAGCTTTTGGATTCTCAGATTAGGAATGTTCTGCCTGTGACAGTTCATACTTATCAAGTTTTTACTCTTTAAAATGAGGCATTGTTCCGAGCTTTGGGTGCAACCGTTCATTTACTCCTCACAGCAGCTCTAGGAGGTGGGGCACAGTCTCCTCTTACATGGAGGAGGAAACAGACACAGAGAGGTTAAGCACCTCATCCAAGGTCACACAACTCAGGAGTGATAGGCCTGGAATTTGAACACAGGCAGCTCTATTCTGGAATTCACACTCTTAATAAGGGATATTGCTGGGTTTTGTTTAGTCTAAAGTAGTTCGAGGAGGGGAAGCAGCTTATAAGAAAAGCATTACGTAAATAACATAAGAATGTCATTTATACAAAGTTCAAGGACAAGCAAAACTGACAGTGATGGAATTCAATAGAGGCTGCTCCAGGCAGGGGTGTCAGAGAGGAATTGACTGGGAAGAGGCATGGCGGAACTTTCTAGAAATATTTCACATCTCGGTGTGGATGGTGATTATACTACTGTAGACTCCAAAATTCACTTTAAACAGGACACATTAGCACATTGTACCCACTCTAAGTCTCTAACGGTTCCTCTCCTTAAAACAGTTTGTCAGTAACAGCCGTGATGAAAGTCCCCATGTGAAACACGGCTGGTCCCCAGCATTTCAGGTTAGGAAGCTCGGCCGTAGGCATGAAGGAAACAGGCCGGCCCCTGAGCTCGAGAGGCGGGCCTCAGCGACCTTAGCACAGACGCCCAGGTGGAGACGCTGACCCCTTACAGACGAGGAAACTGAGGCTGGAGAGAAGACGTTGGCCCAGCTGCCGGGGAGTGACCCGCTGGCACGGCCCCAGGGCTGTCACCACCCGCCCGTATTTGCCCAGGCTGTCCGCTCCTCACCCCGCAGGCGTGAGCACAGAGTTCAGCCTGCTTTTCCCTTTTTCAGCCGCAGTGCCCCTGTCCCAGCACCGCCTGCCAAGCTCCGCCTTCCTGGCCAGCGCAGCATTCGGGGCCTGCAGACGAGGACCACCGGGTGGGCGTGGCCTGCGGTGGGCGGGCGGGGCCTACAAAGGGACGAACCTTGGGTGGGCGTGGCCTGCTATGGGCGGGCGGAGCCTGCAGGACGGACCCCCGTGGGTGGGCGTGGCCTGCGGCGGGTGGGCGGGGCTCCCGAGCCAGCCCTCCTTGGAGGTGCCCCAGCTCCCTGTGTGGACTCCCCAGGGCCGCTCACCTTGCAGCATGCTCCTGTAGGCCGTGTCGGCGATGGCGTAGATGTGGGGCGGCATCTCGTGCCTCTTCTTGCCCTTGTACATGTCCACAATCTTCTCCGAGTAGATGGGCAGGTGTTTGTAGGGGTTGACCACCACACAGAAGAGCCCGGAGTAGGTCTGCAGAGAGAGAGGGCGCTTGACGCCAGAGCACGCAGGAGGGCGGGCTCACTCAGGGGTGCTCCCGTTCCCACCCGAGCCGGGGAACCTGAGGCTCAGTCCAGAGGGCACCCTGAGCATCACTGATCTCCAGGAGGGGGGCAGACGGACAGGGGCAGGGCTGGACTGCTAGGCTGCCTGTGGGGTAATTTACAGCTCTGCTTTGTTTATTTACAACTCTGTTTATTTACAACTCTGTTTATTTACAACTCTGTTTATTTACAACTCTGTTTATTTACAGCTGTTTTATTTTTTGGTACCAAGGATTGAACCCAGGGGTACTCTACCACTGAGCCGCACGCCCAGCCCTTTTTATTTTTTGAGACAGGGTCTCGCTAAGTTGCTGAGGGCCTGCTAAGTTGCTGAAGCAGGCCTCTAACTTGTGATCCTCCTGCCTCAGCCTCCCAGGTTGAAGTTACAGGCGTGTACCACCGTTCCTGGCCAACTGTGTGGTTTTAATTGTGCGTGTGTTGGGGGGTATCAGGGATGGAACCCAGGGCCTCCTATATGTTAGGCAAGAGTTCACCCACCAACCCAACCCCTGACCCCAGCTGTGTGGTTTTAAATGGTTCTGGGTTCAAACCTCAGCTCCGCCCCCACGGCTGTCCCTTCACCCTGAGCCCCGAGGACCTGAACAGCAGCGACCATTGAGTGCTTACTAGGTGGCTGTCACTGAGCTGAGCACTTCACAGGCATCCTCTGCCCTGTAAGAGCCAGACCTTGATTTCCCTGCTGCTTGATTGACAGGAGAGGACACTGAGGTGTGGTGGGGTTGTCACCAGGTCACACAGCTGGAGGCACATTCAGGGATAGACACCATGACTGCTCATCCCAGAGCTCATGATGGTTAACAAAGCACTTCCATGTCTGTAAAATGGGGACAAGTGTCCTCCGAAAGGAACAAAGTGCCGACATGGGTGTGGACATGGGCAGCCTTGACAGCATCATGCGGAATGGCAGCAGCCAGGCCCCACCTCTTCTGGTCTCAGCCCTGCCTCCAGCTCCTCCAGGCCACACCCCTGCCACGCCCCCTAGACTGTGGGTGTCATTTACATGCTACCCAAGCCCTGGACCAGAGGCAGTAAAAGGCAGCAATTAGGAGAGGACTTGAATTTGAACCCTCACTCTCTTTCCTAGCTCTGTGATCCCAGGAAAGTCTCTTTACCTCTCTGAGTCTCAGTTACCCTCATCTGCAAAATGGTAGGGCACCCTAACAATTCCCTCCTAGGTTTGTTTTGAGATCACACTTTTAAGGCATTCAGCACCATGCCTGGTATATAGTAGGTGCTCACTCAACACGAGCGACCATTCCTGTGCTGTTTCATGAGGACTAAACCTTGCCACCCTGGTGTGTTCACATAGGCTGTTCCCTTTATCTGGAACACTCTTCCCCTGGTCTCCCTAGAGCCACCTTCATCTCTTTCAGGGCTGTCTCAGCATCACTTCCCAGACTTCGAGCTGTGATTACCATGCTCTAGCCCCCAGCATGGGGTAGATGTGTATTCTGGACATATTTGCTAAATAAAAAAGAGGAAATGCTGGGCCCTCCCAGCCTCGCCCCCATCCTCAGGATACCTTTCCTGGTGCTCTGCTCACAGCAAGCACATAATCTGTGCATCCTCAGGACACCTTTCTTGGTGCTCTGCACACAGCAAGCACTTACTCCATGCTTCCAGGCAGATCTGGGTCTCTGTTCAGTTCAGCAAATGTTTCCTAGGAAGCTAGGGTACAATGGCCAAGAGGAAGGTCCCCGCGAGGTCACTAGGCTTGTGAATCTGGCTGCTCCATCTCCGTGTTCAACTCGGCTCACCCTCACCCTGACCCAGAGGCCCTGTAGCTGGCCCTGTCTCTGCCTCAGTCCCCAGGAGCACCCCCCATGGGTAAGCTCGGTCTCAACATCCCCACCCCATGTCCCAGCCAGCTCTCACTGCGCCTGTGCCCAGCAGGTCCAGGCCAAAGGCAGAGCATCCTCTTGTAACCGTATTAGGAAGCGGCTCCAGCTGCTCCCTGACACTTTATATGGTCAGCCACCGAGCCCTGAGCCCGGAGTGTTCAGGAACAGGGAGGGAAGGCGCAAAGAACACAGGGTCCAGGGCACTCGGGCCTGGGGCCTCTCTGATGCGCCCATCACCTGCCTGGCTGTGAACACGGCCCAACCCCCCAGCACCCTCCTTTTGCTCTATAAAAGGGACAGTCACTACTTCACAAGGTGGGAGAGCAAGGGGATCCCTGTCTTAGACTCAGACCGTGACTCTGCTCTAGCCTGGATTTTAGCAGAAGACTGGAAACAATCTAAATGCCCATCGGCTGGGGGGGGGGGTGGAGGCTCAATGATTCCCGCTCATTCCTAGAGCAGAAGACCGCACTGTGGTTGAAGAGAACTGTGGCCGCATCCACCCCCAGGCAGCTAGATGCAAAGACCAAGATGCAGGACAGCATGTGGCCTGTGTGGCCATATGGGGTGGGGTAAGGGAACAAAAGGGAAGGTCTGTGTCCCCTTATAGATAGCTCCATTTCATATTTGCATGTATTACCAATTTAAAGAGATGCCTTAAGACTGTCCAGATTCTTAAGAACAGATGCCAAAAGATCCTCGAGATTCTGTTGAGTGAGAAGAGCCAGCTGCCGAACATACACGGGGCGACAGCTGTTACCTTCATTGTACATATATAAATGCACACGTGGCCCCACTCACCATGTTTGCCTCCAGGGCAGAGGCTGATAAATTCTTGCTTTTTACAAAGCAGACTTAAGTTTTCAACCTTTTCTTACACAGATGACCCTGTGAAGCTGGGGGAGCTTCCTTGAAGCTGCAATCACTTGCAAGATCAGAAGGGCTGATTGGGGAGGCTCAGCAAGGGACACCTTCAGTCATGCTTTCCTTCTACCCTCCAGGGCCCAGGGCAGTGAGGGGCACCAAGAACACCTCTGCTCCCAGCACCTCTGGTTGGACAGTCATTCCAGAAAACCGTAAGATGACCAGGCTGGATGTCCAAGATGAGACAATTCTCACCTGCTGGAGTTTGGAAGGAGGACTTCTCCTGAGCCCCTAGTCTTCCAAGAACTGGGATGAGAACCATGGGGAATTGGGGCAGGGGGACCCACTGAACAATAGGAGAATCCTCTAGTTTTTCCCAGGATCATGTTCCCAAATCCAGAGCCTCAGCGTAGGCAGTAGAAGGTTCCACTGTGTATAGCAATGAAACAGGTCTGGTACGAGGCCAGGCGTAGGGACCCATGTCTACCAGTGCTCAGCCCCGGGGTCCTCACGGCAACAGGGAGTGGTGGGGCCTGTGGAAAAGCAGCACCCGCAGCACATCTAACAGGGACTTTTACCTCAACCCCTGGCCTGGGAGAGGCAGGTCCTCTGTTTTAAGCAATACAAAAACGGAGATGTTCTTTTGATATTTCAAATTAACTCATTTTTTAAAAAAAATTTTTTTTAGTTGTTGATGGACCTTTATATTTTATTTATATGTGGTGCTGAGGATCGAACCCAGTGCTTCACACATGCTAGGCAGGTGCTCTACCACTGAGCTACCACCCCAGCCCCTCAAATTAACTCATTTTTAAAACATCACTCACTCTGGGTCAACAGCTTGCAATGTCTACCCTAGCACCGAGTAGGTGCTCAAGGTATCACAATCCTTTAGATTCCTTCCTCCCAGGCACTTTAAGCTTGTGCCACTCAAAGCCAAGAGCACCCACGGCACTGTCCCCTCCACCCCCTTCTGCTCAAGCCCCCTGCTCCCCCAAGGGCCTCCTCATCATGGGTGGACACCCCAGCCCTACGCTAAACCCCTGCTCAGCCCACTCACCAGCAGGGAGACTGAGGATGTCCGAGCCTCCGTGTCCCCACCTCTGAAGGGCAATAGAACACCATCTGTCTCGTACTATTACCGTGGACAACATCACATGAGGTCAAGGTTAAAGCACTGGGCTAGGGCCAGACTCTCTGGGTTTGACAGTCACCTCTGGGTCCCCTCAAGTTATTTAACTTGTCAAAACCACAGTTTTTTTAACTGCAAAAATGGGCCTCAGTCATGGTATGTTTTTCCCTCCACTTTTTTTTTTTTTTTTTTAAATGGTACATTGTAGTTGTATCTCTTACATAAAGAAAATAATGGTAGTCATAACAACATGTTAGCAGAAACTTTTTTTTAAAATGATGTGCTATTATTTTTTTATATCTTTATTTATTTTATGTGGTGCTGAGGATCGAACCCAGTGCCTCACGTATGCAAGGCAAGCGCTCAACCGCTAAGCCATAACCCCAGCCCCAGCATAAACTTTTATCATAGTAAATTCTGAGCAAACACCATCTACTATCCCTGAGGGTCACCAGCTACTTTGACAGTTTAATGACAACTAAGATCTTTGGCCAGAAAAAATACACATAGGAGCAAATGTTTCCTAAAACCTCCAGATGCTTAGACTCCCTGGCACTCATTTGCAGAGCAAGGCTTGGAACCTCATGTTGTAGAATACGCTTCCCAGATTTGCATCTGGCTCAAGTGCATCCTGTCTTCCAGTTAAATGCAAAATTGTCTCCGGGCGAGGACAACACTCAGCATCCCACAGAGAAACAGGAGGATGAAGAAAGCTCACATTTTACAGACAAGACCAGAACTCCAATGGGGGATCCCTCCTAAGTGTGTTTGGCCTCTGCCTCAGTCTCCTCACCTGAAGGGTGGGACCTCATTCTGCTGCATCACAAAGGACAAAGTAGGCTGGAAGGGCTGGGACAGCTCCTGGCACAGAGCAGGCCCACACCTGAGGGTTCCCTCCTCCAGAACCCACAGCTGACTGCCACCAGGGTCCACAGTGAAGCCTAGGCAGAGAGGACCCAGTGTCCAGAAGAGCAAGGGGGCCCTGGAGCAGGAATCAGAGCTGCGTCCCTGCGCCAAGTGTGCCGGCAGCCCAGGTGAGTCCCTGGATGCTGCTGAGCCCAGGCCTGAATCTAAGATAAGGGGACAGGTTCTTCTGGCTTCTGTGGACCCTGTGATGACCAAGAGGACAAGATGTCTGCCAGGCCTGCTCACAGCCCTTGCCTTGAGGGCAGATTTGAGAAAGGGACAGGAAAGTCTCCTCATTGATGGCAAAGTTGGGCCTGGTTGGCTGCCCGGTCCGCAGACACAGTGTCACCGGTTAACAAGAGTCACGCTGCCTGATGTGCATGTGGGAAAGATCTTGTCCCCCTCGGCAGGCTCCCCGTTCACATCACTGATTGCTTCTTTTGCTGAGAAGCAGCTTTCTAGTCTGATTATGGGAGGGAGAGCTTCCTACCTCCCGCCTTCGCCGTCTTCTCCATCACGGACAACGATTTCTATTATGTGATTAAGTCGAGCAGAAAGGTATAAGACAGAAGTGGGTGCGTGGTCACAAGGCCTGCATGATCTTAATCTAATCTGTCCAGAGGCAGAGCAGGAATTGGCAGCTTTGATTCATTTTTAATCTGCTTCAGATGATACTCTGGGTCTCGGGACCTTCACAAGCTCTTCATTCTTCCTGACTTCTATTTTGGGCTCAAGCACCACGTCAGAGGACAGTAAGTGGAACGGAGATGTATCCCCATCCTCAGCTGCCCTAGTCAGAGGTGACACAGCTCAGATTCCACCTGTCCCTCCAGCTCTCTGCAGTTGGGTGTCCTTAGAAATGTCTGATGTAGGGCTGGGGTTGTGGCTCAGTGGTAGAGTGCTTGCCTAGCCTGTGTGAGGCACTGGGTTCGATTCTCAGCACCACATAAAAAACAATCATATATATAAAAGAAATGTCTGATGAGCCAGGTGTGGAGGTGCACACCTGTAATCCCAGCGGCTTGGGAAGCTGAGGCAAGAGGATGACAAGTTCAAAGCCAACCTCAGCAACTTAGCAAGGCCCTAAGCAACTCGGCGAGACCTTATCTGTAAGTAAAAGTATTTTAAAAAAGAATCTAGGGCCAGGTGCAGTGGTACACACCTATAATCCCAGCAGCTAGGGAGGCTGAGACAGAAGGATCTCAAGTTCAAAGCCAGGTTCAACAAAAGAGAGGCACTAAGCAACTCAGTGAGACATTGTCTCTGAATAAAACACAAAATAGGGCTGGGATGTGGCTCAATGGTCGAGTATCCCTGAGTTCACTTTCTGGTATCTTGAGATGTGGCTCAGTGATTAAGTACCCCTTGGGTTCAATCCTGGCACCAAAATAAAGTCCACGTGCCAACAGACCTAGCACAGTGATATTTCCATACAAGGATGCCACAGACCAAAGGACTTCCTCTGCTTAGTGAGGGAAGGATGGATGGGCTCTTCCACCCTGGGTCTCAGCTTGCTCACCTGCAAAATCGGACTCGCCCACGTCACTCAGTGGCTGTTAAGGGAAACGAAGTGTGCCAGGTCACAGCACCTGGGCTCGGGGAGCTATTTTCTCATTGCCCCTTCCCCTCTGGCTCTGAAAATAGCCTCTGAGCCCCTTCTGAAATAGCCACAGGAATGGATCAAACACGGCACAGCCACCTTTGGAGCTGACAGACGCTCAGCCTCCACTTGCACGTGGGGAAAGAGCAAGTCACTGACCCACGCGCACAGGAGGCCTTTCGGAACGTCAGCATCTTGTGTGTTCTCACGAAGAGATGAATGCAAACACCGCATCTCTGGGTGAGGACTGATTTTTGTTGTTTTCTGCTTTTGACTAATTTTTGCTTTCTTTGAAATTTCAAATCCTGCCAGTGAACATCTCCCATTGTCCTAATTAGGGAAAAAAATGTGCAGGATGTTTTTAGAGATGACAAGGGGCTTCTGGCAATTTTCAAGTGGCAAGGGATACAGGACAGGACCAAGGGGACACAGGACAGAAGCGACTATGCCCCAATTCTGCAAAGGATCCGAGAACATCAGACCTATGACAACTAGAACAGTCACAGTGGCCTTCGAAACCTGTACTGGTGACACCTAGCACTCAGTGCCTACTACGTGGCAGGAAGAGCGTCTGGCTTTCTCTTTAGAGCTACCCACTCTGGGAGGCTGGCATAGTTCCCTGTCTGTCACATAGACAAGGAAACAAAGTGTCAAATGGGCAACCTGCACTAGGCTAGGCTAGTCAACGGGCTGGCACGGCTTTCAGAGAAGAAAGGTGGACAGTGACAGGGCTGGGGACCTCTGCCCGCCAGGTGCACATCATGGGCTATCTGTGTCCCACTTGTCCTGGGAAGCTGGTCCAACCCAAGGAACCCATGTCCCTCTTTGTCACCAGCCCCAACCAAATTGTGATGGTGGTAATGTTCTAGACCTTTGCTAGCCAACGAAGCAACTGCTAGCCACAGGGGGCTTTTGGGGACTTCACATGGCCAAGACCCAACTGAAGAAACAAATCCTCCAATATACATTTTTAAAAAATTAATTAGAAGCTCAATGCAGCTGGCCATCATGTTGCATGTACAGCTTGAGTCCACCCAGGAGTCCTAGGTCCCATGTGGCCATCCCCCTTTGTGACAGGGAAGTTCTCTACAAAACCTACACGGACCCTCTCGTGTCTCCTACCCACCCACTGCCAAGGTGCACCTGCCCTTCCAAGGAGGTCCCAAGCTCTTCCATGATGGAGGCCGGGCAGAGACAGACACCATCGAGGTCTGTGGGGAGTCTGTGGCACTCCTGGGCACTTTGGGTCCATGAAGGCATGGACTCTGCACACCTGCTCTCTGGGGGGAGGGTGTGGCTCCCATTTTACAGATGGGCAAAGTGAGGCCTCAGGAGACAAAGCCACCTGCTGCACGTCCCAGAGCCAGGCCAGGGGGGACCTGCGGCCTTTGCCCCTGCACCCCAAGCACACTGCTCTGCCCTGCCCTCCTTGGGTGCCGGAGGCCAAGGGAGGCAGCAGCCACCCCGAGACACTCACGTAGATGAGCCCCGAGAAGTACCGCTCTCGCAGGTTGTGCAGCACCGAGGCTTCGTTGAGGCAGGTCAGCTCCGCCATGTCCTCCACCTTGGAGAACTTGGGGGGGTTCATCTTCTGGATGTCGTCCTTGCCCACCGTGACCTTCTTGCCATTCTCCACCAGCTCCACGACCACCTCGTCCCCCTTCTCCTCCTTGATGCTGGCCGCCTCGAAGCCTTGCTTCTCGGAAGGGACCCAGACCAGTCTCTTGGCCACCCAGTCGGCCTGGGCCACGGGGCTGTTGATGAAGTTTTTGTCCACAAAGAGGAACTTCTCGTCATCGCTGAGTTGGCCCTTCTGTGCCATGGTGCCCGGTTGGTCCCCTGCGGAACAAGGTGATAGGGTCAGGATCAGGCCGCGCCTTGAAGACGCCTTGGTGCATCCGGGCAGGACACTATGGTCCACAGAAACAGCCCACAAAGCACGAGGATGTTCCCAGCTGTGTGTGTTGTGTGACAACAGGGACATCCCAAAGCCCTTCAGAGAGTCACCTGCTTCACTGCCCATGATAACAAAAGCCAAGGAACCACCCAACGGCCATCAACACGGGACTGGAGTGTAAGCCAGGGCCCGTTCACGCAGTGAGACGCTACCTCGCGGTCAGCATGGCCATGGGAGTTGACATGCAAGCTACCCAAACCTCACTGCAAAGCACACGGGGCCTCAGATGACGGAACAGAACCACCATGTGCTCCATGAACTCCATTCCCAAGTTCATACTCAAGAGGAGTGAAAACAGACCTCCATGCGAGAACCTGAACGTGGACGTCCACAGCCGTGTTGTTTATAACAACCCCAACTGGAAACAACCCGAGTGTCCATGAGCAGATAAGAGTTAAGTGAGTAAAATGTGGTCTCTCCACACGATGGAGTAGTACTGAGCCATAAAAAGGAACGAAACGCCGCCATGTGCTACGGCACGGCTGAACCTCAAAGACACCACGTAAGTGAAAGGAGCCTGGCGTGGAGGGCCGCGCAGGAGCTGAGCACAACAACGCATGCATGTAATCCCAGCGACAAGGGAGGCTGAGGCAGGAGGACCGAAAGCTTGAGGCTGGGCTCAGCAACTTAGTTAGACCCTCAAAATAAAAAGGGCTGAGAGTGTAGCTCGGTGGTAAAGCCCCCCTGGGTTCAACTCTCAGTACTAGGGGGAAAAAAAGCCACACAGTTTTTAATTCTAGTCATATAAAATGTCCCCCTAGGTAAATCTATAGAAACAAAGCCGATTAGTGGTTGCCAGGAACTGAGGGAGCAATAGAGGGTGATAACTGAGGGGGGTGCTGTTTCTTTTGGGGGTGACAAAGTGTTCTAGAAGTTTTTGTAGTAATGGGCACATAACTGAATATACTAAAAGCCATTGGATGGCGCGATTTAAATGGGGAAATGCTGGGTTGTGGCTCAGTGGCGTCTAGGAGATGCAAGGCCCTGGGTTCCATCCCCAGCACAAAATGGGTACATTGTCCTGTATGTGGGTCATAGCCCCATAAAGCCCCCTCCCCGTGCTGGGGATTGAATCCCGATAAAAAAAATTTTTTTTTAAAGAAGATGGGCACTGTATCTTTATTTTTACTTTATTTATGTGGTGCTGAGGATCAAATACATGCTAGGCAAGCGCTCTATAACCGAGCCCCAACGCCAGCCCTGATAAAGCTTTTTTAAAATTAAAAGTGGAAATTGCAGACATAATAGTCCATTTTCTATCTAAAATATTTAAACTCTGGGCTGAGGTGGTGGCTCAGTGGCAGAGCGCTTGCCTCGCACATATGAGGCACTGGGTTCGATCCTCAGCACCACATAAAAACAAATAAACAAAATAAAGATATTGTGTCCATGTATAACTAAAAAAAATTTTTAAAAATAAATAAAATATTTAGACTCTATAGGCAATAGAACTGGAGAAATATGCATTTATCAAATACAGTCATGAGAGGCTTTTTTTTTTTTGCCCATTGCTTGCCCCAACTTTTAAAATTATGGTAAAATATACATGACATAAAATTTGCCGTCGTGACCATTTTTAGGTGAACAGCCGAGTGGCACTGAGTGCGTTCATATCATGATGAAGCTGTTGCCACCATCATCTCCAGATGATTCCACCTTTGCACAACAAACCAGACACACAAGACCCTTTCCACCCATCCCCTCCCCTGGCCCTAGCCCCGGCGACGGCTATTGTACTCTCCATCTCTATCACTCCAACTAAAGCACCTCACACGGCAGGCCCAGGATATTTGTCTTTTTATGACAAGTTTATTTCACTTGGCATAATTAATGTGATCGAGATCATCCATACTGTAGCATGTGTCCAAATTTTCTTCCTTTTTTAGGCTGAGTAATATTCCATTGTGTGGAGAGACCACATTTTGCTTATTCATTTACCCACCAATGGATACCCAGATTGCTTTCACATTTTAGTTTTTATGAATAATGCTGCTAGGAAGGTAAATGTACTTCCCGTCATATATTTTTGTCATATTTCACTTTTTGTAATGATTAAATTTGTGGTTGACCGAAACAGATATTTAGCTAGGCATGGTGGTACACACCTATAATCCCAGTGGCTCGAGAGACTGAGACAGGAGGATCAAAAATTTGAGGCCAGGGGCTGGGATTGTGGCTCAGTGGTAGAGTGCCTGCCTCGCATGTGTGAGGCACCGGGTTCGATCCTCAGCACCACATACAAATAAATAAATAAAATAAAGATACTGTGTTCATCTACAACTAAAAAAATATTAAAATTTGAGGCCAGCTCCAACAACTTAGCAAGGCCCTAAGCAACTTGAGATCTTGTCTCAAGATTTAAAAAAAAAAAAAAAAGCCCCTGGATTAAATCTCCAATAACAAAAAAAAAGTCCTTCAAATAGTTATAAACACAGAACATCAGAAAAAGACGTTCAATCTCACTACTAACTGAAGAAATGCAGTTAAAGTATGAGATGTCACTTTTCACCTATCAGCTTGGCTACGATGGAACCCAGGAGAGCTCAGAAGCTAGGTTCAGGGCTCTGCCTATGTCCTGGGGGTGGGAGGCCCTAGAGACCATGCGCACTCTGGATCTGAAATTCTGCTTCTCAGAACACAGCCTACGGACCCACGCACATGCTAGCAGATGTCCAGAGTGTGTGCTGCAGGACCCTTGGAAACAGCAAAGTCTGTAAGCTCCCAAGTGAACATCAAGGCCTCATTAAATCATGGAACAAATAAAATGCCCTAATTCTGCTAAATATTTAAGACGAGGACTTCAATTTATGCCAAAGAGTTTTCTCTTTCGACACATTTATTGAAGTCTCATTTATATGACATAAAATTCTCTCATTGTAAATGTACAATTCTGTGGGGCTTTAGCACACTAGAGTTGTGTGTTCATCACAATAAATCTTGGAACATTTCTGTTACTCCAAGAGGGGTACCCATGTACCTCTTAGTGGTCACTTCCTGTCCCCACCCCCAGGCCTGGCAACCACTAATGTGTTTGTCTCTGTAAATTCACATTTTCTGTACGTTTTGGATAAATGGAATCATACAATAGGTGATTTCTGACCATGCTGACACCACGCAAAGATACTTATGTATTTTGAAGTTAAACAACAACACAGCTGAATGTAATACTACTCAGCAATGAAAAGGAAAAATGACTCAATAAAATAGCTAAGTCTCAGAGCACCATGTTAAGTGAAAGAAGCCAGGTCCCAAACCCTGCATGCCATGTTTTTCCATTGATGGTGAAGTCAAGACAGACACAATTATCGTGATAGCAGATCAGTAGTTGTATGGGATTTGTGAGAATCACAGCATGATGAAGATGACCCATATCAAAACAGTGGTGGTGACCACATGACTGCATACATTTGGCCAAGTTCACTGAGTATATGTAAAAATCAATGAATTGGAAAAAAACTGGTAAGATTTAGTGTATGTTACACTTCAATAAAGTTAATATTTGTAATAAAATATTGTTTGTAACTATATATGATGCATGTACATTTTAAAGGCTAGAAGCCTGCATATTCAAATATTAAACTGGTAATATTTGGTCCAGTACTGGTTCTATCTGGTCCAGCATGGGACCATTTAAACATCAATTTTTTAAAAAATATTTTTTAGTTATACATAGACACAGTGTCTATTTTTTTTTTAATTTAAAAAAAAATTTTTTTTAGTTGTAGATGGACACAATGTCTTTATTTTATTGCTTTGTATGTGGTGCTGAGGATCGAACCCAGGGCCTCACGCATGCAAGGCAAGCGCTCTACCGCTGAGCTACAATCCCAGCCCTGTTTATTTTTATGTGGTGCTGAGGATCGAACCCAGTGCCTCACACGTGTGAGGCAAGTGCTCTGTCACTGAGCCACCACCTCAGCCCTTAAACATCAGTTTATAAAATAACTATAATGGTTGAAAGGCAAGTACCTTTAAGTCATGTGTTCATAGTGATTAAAGAAATTCACAGACCATCCTTGCAAGAGAAGGAACCAATGCATGATTTGGAAAAATGGGGGAAAACCAAAGTATTGATTCTGCCTTTCCTATACAAATTGTTCCTCAGGGTAACTAAGTAAGTGGTACCCCCTTGTGGTACCAGGGATTGAGCTCAAGGGCACTTAACCATTGAGCCACATCCCAAGCCTTTATTTTTTATTTAGAGGCAGGGTCTCACTAGGTTGCTTACAGCCTCCTTAAGTTGCTGAGGCTAGCTTCAAACCTGCAATCCTTCTGCCTCAGCCTCCTGAGCCACTGAGATTACCAGCGTTCACCACCACATCCAGCAAACAACTCCTTCTTTATATAAGATTTCAATTCATTAACTGTCCTCTCAATATGGAGACCCCATTTGCAATTGATTCTCCATCCTGTTATCTAGATGTCTCCATGAGGAGAGCTACTGGGGCAGAAAGCCTCTTTGGGCTGCTCCAGCCACCTGCTCCAGACCCTCTGACTGTACCTGCAGGAGCTGACATGACCCATCTCTCCCCCATTCAGTGCTACCATGCTCCAAAGAAATAAGCCACTGACTGAGATAGGATATACAGCTACCAGGACCTACTGTGTGGCTGACGTGTCTACTTTAGAAAAAAATAATTCACACTTCCTTTGAAATCACCAATACCCACATTTGGGCCCCAATCTCAAAGAGATGGGTCACCCTATATCCATGACTGGGCCCCAAAGCCAAGCCACCAACTCCTCTAACAGGGGACAATTTGAGGGAAGTAGATTTCACAAGGCAAAAAAATGGAAGGGGCCATTATTCTAATACCTACTTTCCTCTTTCCAGGATGAAAAGAATAATAATAAAAATCAGAAGCTATTTGTTCAGAGAAAGGTTACATCTCCCAGGGGAACGGATAGACTAGCTGATTTTTTAAAAATTACAAAAGGAGAAATAAGTGAATAATTCTGTAAATTGGAATGATGGCTTTAGCTATTCAAAGCGTGAATGCACGATGTCTTAGGTTTAACAATCATATTTTCCTGCTTTTGAAAATTGTTAATAAATTTTTCCTAGGATCAAATGAGCCCAAGCGTGTCTTCCTTCCTGTGGTGCTGGTTTGCATGATCTAAACCATCTCCCTTCCTATGGGGAAGGATTCCAGGGAATAAATGCAGAAATTGAGCCTAGAACGTAACCATTTTGTAACCCGTAATAAAATAACGAGTCTTGACAATGACCGTCCCTAACTGCTGAGAACATTAAAACTAACAGTTCTTGCACGACAGCCTCATGTGTGGGTTTGGGAGCCAGCACCTTGGTGTGGGACCCAAGAATTCATATTTTGAGTTTTTTAGGGGGTTGGTTAGTTTTCCTGTTGTGGTTTGTGGGCTCGGTGCTGGAGATCACCCCAGGGCCTGTGCATGCCACGGTACTGCCCACGAGCTCCCACTGAGCGACACCCCAGCCCCAAGAATTTGTATTTTAACAATTCCCAGGGAGTAGCTGGCCCAGGGTCTACACTTCAAGCCAGCTATATTTGATAAAAGTTGGAGAACTTTATTGTGGGTAGATCAGGCTGGCACCATCTAACCCTACCAATCAATCAACATGGAATCAACATGGCAGAGCGTGCAGAATGGCCGTTCTAAGTCTGCAGGTGGGCTCGCATGGAGGCACCACTACAGCCAACAAGCACAGCAAGAAAGCGGGGTGGGGACTCGGGCAGAGTCTGGGGATCTGACGCCTGTCCACTGGAAAGACAAGACACACACAGGAGACGCTTCAAGCCATGTCAAGGGCATGCAGCAGAGCCCAAAAGTTGAGAACCACAGGGCAAGTGACTTTGTCACCATATAAGTGCAAACAAAAAGGAAGGGAGCCAGAGAGTCAACAGGACTTGGAAAGAAGAGAAAGGAAACCGAGAATGGAGATGTTTCAAATGGATGAAAATTTTTAATCAACCAAGTGCATGCTGATTGGAGTTGATCAAGTTCCAATTGCTAGCTTTTCCCGGGTGTAATGATCTGCATTCAGGGAAAGAGACCCAGACCTGGGAAGCAGACCCACGTTCAGATCTGATCCTGCCGTGGCGGGCAGCGTGGGGGGCAATTTACGCAAACCTCCGCATCAGTATTGGAGAAGTCATGGGCACCTCCCAGGGCTGTCAGGGTTACCGAGACGGGTACACCAAATGCATGTGCTGTTTCTGCATCTTTACTGTTCCCTTTGCTAGAAAGCACTTTGTTTCTTTAAAAAAAGGCATTGGCACTGTGAATAAGCCAGTGCCCTGCAAGCGGTCCCTGTGTGTTTGCAAAAATGTAACCAAGTTATTTTCCTAAAGTAGGAAATGTAACAAATTCTTTGACAAACCCTGTTGTTTACAAGATGCTGCAACAGATCAGGCTACTTTATTGACTAAAAGTTACCAAGGGAGGTGTGGAAACCAAGGAAGATTTTAAAGCAGGGAATCTTCCTTGAAGTCCAGCAACTGGTCCCTCGGCTTTTGCATATACTTTGAAATTCTCATAATGAAAAAACAGGTACCATAAGAGATACCTGGGAAGAGAAGGTGGGGGAAGGGACCCTGGCCCAACACACAGCAAATCACAAATAAAGGTGTGCTTTTGTTTTTTAAAAGCTAAGCCTTAAATGGAGGATTTTGCAAGATTGGATGTAATTGTTAGAACATAATTTTACTTGAAAGCACTCTCCCTCAGAAAGAGGGGAAAAAATGGATGAGATAAGCAGGAAAATTTTGGACATTGACTTCATAGTTTAGAGAATTTCTTAGACTCCTTGGTGTGAATGTGGTATTATGATTTTGTGTGTTTAGAGAGTCCTTACTATTTAGAGATACGATGGAGGAGTTTGGGACTAAATGATATACCTGGGGCTTTATTGCAAAATCATTAAAGCAGGGAACATGAATGGAGTCAGGATGAAACCAGATGAGATCCTGTGTTGGTCATTGATGATGAGTGACAGGTGCTTAGGAGTATGTAATCCTGGTATCCCGGGTTTTACACATGCTTGCGATTTTTCTCAAAAGGAAAAATATAACTATATAAAATCTATAAACAACAATAAAATGTAGAAACAACATCTATAAAGTTGTCTTCTTCTTAAAGCAATGAGGACTTGGCACCATCTCCCTCTGGAGCTCTACTGCACATCCAGGGCTGAGTTTCTGAACACTCAGTGACAGCTGACACCCCTAGACCCCTGAGCTAAATCCTTCACATGCACATTATTAAGTAACATCACCACAGCCAGCTGCATCTTAGATATATGGACACTGAGGCTCAGAGAGGTGAAGGAATCTACCTGAAGTCACACAGCTAAGAAGCTACAGAGCCGGAATCTGAGCCCAGGTGTTCTTTGGAGCCGGTGTTTGTCCACCTCCCACACAAGCTTGGTGGGCTTACCAGAAACTCAGTGGGGCATTTTATGAACCAATCCTTTGAGGTGCTCGGCACATAATAAACATTCAACATGGACTCGAATCAGATTGAATGAACTACAATTCCAAACCATGAGAAAAACTGTCCTGAGCAAAGGAGATGGACCCCAAAACGATTCCTTTTCCCTGCTGCAGGACCTCACTGAAACTGCATGTATGGTGACAGGGGCCAGAGAAGGAAGTCCCGGGGCACGAAGGGCCTGGGAGGTGGGACCCGAGGGGAGCTTGGGGGCTGCTGTTTTGGTGCTTGATCTGAGCACCTGTCACCTGAGTGCCATCACTTGGGAAGAATTCATCAAGCTGCAGGGCGTGTACACATTTCTGGATGTAAAATACTTTTCTTTCTTGTTCCTTTTTACCTTAATTGCAGCAGAATACTCCCAACATAAAAGGTCCCACCATACCCGGGGACAGGCATAGCTGGGTCGTGGCATCACTACACGACTGTGCAACCAGCAAGGCGTGTTTTAGACAGTAGCCAATCGCAGCCCCAGGGCCGGGAGGGTTTCCTCTGAACAGCGTGACAGGGAAATGGACTCTAATGGCCACGTGGAGGGGCTGCCTTGAAGAGCCCAGATCAACAGGAAAATCAAAGTGTGCCTGGATCACCACAGCCAGGAGCCTCGCCTCATCCAGGATTCGAAAACACAAACAAGATCAAATGCAAAGGTTCAGTCTCTGTCCATGAAGAGGCGCGAGCGGTGCCAGCAGGCTCTCTCAGCTCTGATGCCTCTGACGGTCACCAAGTGTAAAGCCGCTTTGGTCAAGGGAAGTGGATGAGGGATGGCAGAGACTGGGGTTCAGGACGCAATGGCGTTTCCCAGGCTGGGCTCCTAGAAACCCCAATCCCCTGAAATATTTGGCTAAAGTGGGATCGGATATTGCAAAGCTCTTCAGACACAGTGCTGATGTCCAATCCATTAGGAAGGGGCCACCCATTCCCTGCCCATCATGAGAATGCACATCAGGACATCCAGGTTCCTGGCAGATCTTGAAATCCAAAGGCTACTTCTCCCTTAGGAACCTTGGGCTCCCATAGTGACACTTGGCCACCTATTTGCCCTTAAGAAAATTCAGTGAGCCCAGCAAATCTAGAAAACCAATAGTAGTTATAATTGCTGCTAAATTGTAGCAAATGCTCCCAATTATCTCATTTAATCCCTTTCAAAGTCCTAGAAGGGACATCTTCTCTCCTTCATTACAAATGAATAAACAGGAACAGAGTGCAGTCACACACCTGTAATCCAGGGGCTCAGGAGGCCAAGACAGGAGGCACCAAGTTTGAGGCCAGCCTCAGCCACTTAGTGAGGCTCTAAGCAACTTGGTGAGACCCTGTCTCAAAATAAAAAAATCAAAAAGGGGTGGGGACGTAGCTTAGTGGGAAAACACCCCTGGGTTAGATCCCCAGTACCAAAAACAACAACAAAAAATGAGTAAACAGAGGCAAAGAGGGGTTAAGCAACAGGCTCACCCTTGCATGACTAGTGATGGTATAATCTCAAGAAAGATGGATTTTCCAAGATCTGGGTTGGTTTGCCCACCTTCTTTGCAGCAGACAGAGAACCTGAGGACAGATGAAATGATAGGTGTGCCCAGGACCCATCCTATGTAAGTCTTGGCAACTTGGAGTCTCAAGATACCTTAGGTTTTGCTGTTTTGGTACTGGGGATTAAACCTAGAGGCGCTTCACCACTGAGCCAATCCCCAGCCCTTTTTTCTTTTTTAATTTTGAGATAAGGTCTCGCTAAGTCACTTAGGGCCTTGCCAAGTTGCTGAGGCTGGCTTTGAACTTGTGATCCTCCTGCCTCAGTCTCCCGAGCTGCTGGGATTCCAGGCGTGCACCATGGTGCTCAGCTAGTTAACTTCCCTTCACTGTACAAGGACTTGCCACAGCCCATACCCAGAGCCTGGTGTTTGGGTGCAAGGTGGGTAGTGACCATAAGGCCAAAAGTGTCAGGCCAGACATTCAGTGAGTGACAGGGAGGAAGCAAATGCAGCGTGCACAGCCGCTGCAAGTCAGAGCAGAGCCAGGGTGAATTCCCTGGGTGCCAATGAAAGCAACCCCAGGCTGTTGCTCTCTGCTGTGGCCTGGCTTTAGAGGCTTTGTGTTAGTGACATTTGGTGCTGGACAGAGCTTTCTGTGGGGGTCTGTCTTGGGCATCGCAGGAGGTCCGCAGCACCCCCTGCCCCCAGCTACTCAATGCCAGGAACAACCGTCCCCTGAGCCAAGATAATAAACGATGTGCCCAGTATTGCCGATGCTCCTGGGGCTGAACCACTCCAGTTGAGAGCCACAGCTTTAGGGTTAAAACACTCACAATTACAGTGGGGTGGGGGCAGCCATCGCCCAGTCACCCCTACCCCAAAGGCCAAGTGTGGAAGGTCGGGCAGGTGGAATGAGCATATCAAACCAGAGGCAGCCTCCAGGACCTGTCCACTAACCACCACAGTCCACCCCACCAAGCCCTCCACGTCCATGTCCAACACCCCACACCCTCCCCGAGGCCTGAAGGATGACTCCAGGGTTATTACACTGAACTGACGAACACCAAGTTCATGGATCAAGGGCTACTCCTGAAGGTCTCCATGAAAGCACAGAACACAGTCTCCATGGGGGTGTGTCAGCCAGGGTCCCAGTCCTGGCTTCCTGAGCAACTCACTGCGTCATTTTTTGAGCACATTGAGCTCTTAGCCTCCGGGAGGCCACAGGTCCTCCAGTCACCAGTCCCAGCTCTGCCTTAAAATTGTTGAATGACTCTGGGCAAGCTGCTTTCCCTCTCTGAGCCTTGTGATTTTTTTGCCCCAGTTTAAAAGAAATAATAACGGACTGGCCTAGCTTGCCATTTTCTGGTTCCTGGGATTCAGGATCAGAGTGTTGAAATTGAACCAGATGAGAACGTTTGACTACTTTTTCTTTTAGCCTCTGTTTTATTCTGTCCAGAGAAACTTGGGGGTCGAAGATCTTACCCGCTTTACTTCAGCATTAATAAAAAATGAATTAAATATCCCAAAGCTCAAAGAGCACAGCAGTTGCACATCACCAGCTTCCCTTGGGAGTTTATCAAGCCACTGCCTCAAGATCTTGGACCAGGGACTGCGGGGCCAGTGGGCAATACAGTGGCCCAGGCCAGGGACTCCGCTGATATTCAGAATTTAGATGCAGGCAAGATGGACGCACCCTGAGCCCGGGGTGCAGCTCAGCACTGCTGGAAGGAGCTCTGTGACGCAGAGCCTGGTCTAAGGCTGGGCCAGGTCAGGGAGTCACATCCAGGGGAGGAACCAGGCCCTCCAAATGCACCAGACTTCAGGCCCAGCCGACCATCTGGGCCCCAAATCTAATAATAGCCATAATATTTAATCTGAAAAGCCCCCAAATCTAACTTTTTGAGGGCTCACTTGACAGAAGTGGAAAATTCCACACCTGACCTGTGACAGGTCACAGCTCAAATGCAAAAAGACCATATAAAATTTCCTTCCAGGCTATTGCATTCGGTATATATGAAATAATGACCTTCGTGTTTTGAGTTGGGTCCTGTCACCAAGATGGCGCATTGTGTATTCACAACTATTTAAAAATCAAACAAACAAAAAACTGAGAATACTTTGGTCCCAAGCATTGCAGATAAGAGATAGCCAATCTCTCTGAGGACATTCCCTGAAACACTCTTCATAAGAAATGGTGACATGAATCCGGTTAAGTAAGATGTCCTTCTGCATTGTGTAGCAGATAAGTGCCAAAGCCTGCAGACACAGAAAGATGCTGAAAATATGTAATTAGGTGGG